>JACCIC010000312.1:252500-292500 GCA_018907035.1 Sycobia sp. Sy_11 | reverse complement strand
TGCACGGGCCGAGAGTGAGAAGAAAGAAACGGAAAGATATATATACATACATACATATATATATATATATATATATATATATATATATATATATATATAAGCCTGACGCAAGACTAAAAACAGAGCGAAGGGAAGATGCTGCGCACATCGTTGAGTGGAAGGGAAAGGAAGAGTGCAAGAAGGTACAAAGGCCGGACGATGCGGTTAAAAGAGAGAGAGAGAGAGAGAGAGAGAGAGAGAGAGAGTCGAGGCCCTCAATGGCTTTCCTTCAAATCGCATTGGCTACGCGTGCCTCGTGCAGGTGCAAAACTCTCGGGGTTCACTCATTCTCTCTTTCTCTCTCTCTCTTCCTCTGCTTCTTTATCTTCATCTTCCCTGCCGTGATGCACTTTTGTTCGCGCGAAAGAAACCCAAAACCGAAGGATACAGAAGGACAACGAGGGAGATAGAAAGAGAGAGAGAGAGAGAGAGAGATGGGGGAGGGAGGGGGGAGAGGGAGAGAGAGAAACGAAGAGATAGAGCATGAGGAGGTGAGAGGGGGAATTGCGTATATTTCGTTTTTGCACGTCCGCTATTTTTCTCGGCGAATGATTTTGAATGGAGCTCCGATGCTGCCAACTCACAATATATATATATAATGGACTTTGAACCTCTGATCGCTTTCGGAGAATTATTTTGCGCGATTTTTTGGGGCGAATGAGAAACGGACTTCTTTTCGAGATCGCTAATGATTTATGATAGGACAAGACTGTGAGAGAGGGAAGACTTTTGTTAAGTTATTATTAGTTACGCAATTTCGAAGTTGGTTCGGTTGCTGGTGAACGGTCGAAAACCGCTTTGGACAAGGCGCGCATTCGAGACTGTTTCGTATTTTATAAACGATAAATGAATGCTTTGACGAAACGACACTATATGCGAATAACCTAAGAATAAAATTTTGCGAATCTAATTATTACATTTACGCTTTCTGGAACCTTATAAATCCTCTTTGGTGCCCCACAGACATTTCTTTATAATGTCTGATGTATGCAACAAGAAATAAATAACGCAAAAATATAAAAAAAAGGGGGGAAAAAAATAAATGGAAGGAATTTAAGCAGAATAAGTCCCCCCTGTGCGACGCTGCTATCGTGCGTGAGTTGGAAATTTACTTATTGACAAAACTACTAACAAAATATTCTAATCGTCAAAAAATTCAAATATTATTTACAATGTAGGATGCAATTTTCTATTTGTCTTTTCCTATTTTTATTTGTAATTTTTTTTGTATGCAACTTCGGGTATGGTTTAGTTTACCGTACATTTTTCTCTTTAATTACTTTCCTTTTTTATATCGTTATTTTATACATCCGCGTATATATTTTTTACTTGCACTTTTAAATTTTTAGTGTTTGTAAAATAACGATTAACATGTTTTTCGCAAGCTTTTTTTTCAAACTTTATATCCACATTGTTTGCCTTGTATATCTCACAGTGTATATCTCAAGTGAATTAATGACGTATAGACATCTCGCCAATTAGGACTACTGCTCGGAACAATTGGAGAGTATGTTTTATTTGAGTTTACCAAACAATATCCACTGCAATTCGATCGAAATAACTCACCCATTCGATAACTTAGATGCAGCTGAAGTGCGGTCGGTGTCGAGATTACCTTTTGGCTTCGAATCCAACTTATTCATGTGAGACTAACCATCATTCTCTAACCGCGACTCGTGGTCAAGAGTGAGCCTGTCACAGCAATTCACCCTGGATCACCTCGTCGGTCTATCTAGCATTGTATCAACGATAATTTTAGGCTCAAACTGAACTATGTCTTACCTGAGCAGCTCCCTTTGGAGACGAAATGGATCACAGAAAAAAATCGTGTGAAACACAATGTTTCAGAGAGCGTATCCGATACTTCTCCATCTTATGGAGATAGCATCGGGACCTACCGTGACGTGGCAAGAACTATCTGAGATGGTAATCCATTTCGTGCAACTTTTCGAGCCATGGATTTGTCTGTCTGATCATCCGAGACGTTCATCAACCGCATGAATACCTTTTCTAGCGCTTCAACCATTAGATTCTTGCAGCCGTTCTATCAGTAGTGTTCTTCTCCTAGTGCATAGCCTTATTCTCTTCTGCTTGAAGATTAATAGGAATAACACCAGCAATAACTCACACAGAACTCGTAGGGTAGAAGCTTCCGATGGGTAATTTTCGTTTTTTTGCTGCATTATCGCCATTCTTGCTTTATACTTTTGAGTCTTTAACACATCGATCTGTATCTCCGCTCCATATAGCATAATGAATTCGTCTACCTATATAGGCAGATTATAAATTCAGAGCGTGGGACTAGCAACCTCGTTCACGAACCTTCTAAGTTGCGCTGTCACTCGGCAGCCCTACCCGCCACTTTTTTATTTGATCCCAGAAGAATACCTTGAAATCGAACGTTACCTCAAGATATATAAAGGCTGTTTCGTTGATAGTTGTCGTATTTTAAACCTGTACATGGCATAAGCTTAGAATATGATCTCTGGACTGTGATAATCTCTAATTGTCTGAGGACTTTGACAGCTGTCAACCTTACCTGTGAATCAGAACTAGGACAGTGTTTGAAGTATCTGTGCTTGCAGAATTCCATTACCTGAAATATTCTACATATCAACACTAGACAGTAACTTCTGGTTATCCTATAAACCGACTAAAGGTATCTTAGATGATAGTCACAAAGTGAAGTTAAATTTTTCAAAAATATAGTTTCTTAATTACTCTGTACAACTTTATATCGGTCGATTTAGCACACATTGAGGAACCTATCTATAAATAAGGCCGATCTTCAATCGTTATAAATTACTAAAAAACTATATGCATTTGTGGACATGGATCTCGTTAGAATTTCTATTCCTGAAATGATTTTTTTTTTTGCAAATTCGATGCTATAATTAGAGCTTTTCAATATTTATTTCTCTGACCTGACAGAATATATAATTTAAATACCCGTACAACCCTCATTTTATAAGTAAGAAAATATATAATATCTCGAGAATTACAGAGCGTTAAAATAGACAAATTTGTTACCTAACTCTCCTTGTTAAATATGGATAGCAGTCTTTACGAATATATGAATAAATTTTCTTTCTCCACCTTGGATGCCTTATACTTCCTTTATTTTGCTCGAACATTTATCAAAGGCATTTTAAAAAAATTATTCACTTTTACTGATTTTTTTTTTTTTTTTTTTTTGAAGCGGAAACGTCGCACCTTTATACTCGTAGCTTTTATCTTGCCAATATTATATGTGCCTACAAGACAATATTATATAATTACTTTCAGTCGCGACATATAAATGCTTTTTAAACTCTTTCAATAGGTATTTTAACGTCGTCTCTTATTGAAATAAAAAGTAGACAATGCCAAGTTTCCAGTATTCTTCTATTGATACAAAGACGTTTGTTTCAGATTTTATTATTGATCATTATATTTCATGCTTAAATAAATGTTAAATAATATACGGTTTTTTGTTTTAATTGCATACTTATAATTTATAACAAATAAATATAGTTAAATAGAGAAGACATCTTATATCTTATAGTAACATATTTTGAGTCGTAATACATCTATGAGCATTATATACAATTTCATAAATTTAAAATATATAACATTAATATTAAAAGAATTTTTATACTTACTAACATTAATATTATAAACTCGTTTTATATCTACAAATTAAAAGAAAAAGGTCCGTCTTCAACAGGTCGAAAAACAAAATCTGCCTTCTCTAGCCTTGAAATAATCGAAATTGCATCTTTCATCGCCGCGCAGGAGAGCGATTGACGCGCGGTACGTTAATTCAAAACATTTATATTGATCGATTGTGGTAAAATTGTACATTATTGTACGCCGATTTTCAATTCTTTAAAATCTTCATATTCGAACGATCAATACAGTGCGCAATGTAATCGGTCATCGGGAACTTTGTTAATTTCTTGGATTTTAAACAACTAGATGCAATAGCAAGAGGATGGTAGCCGTTAAAAAAGAAAGAGATTATAATTTTCATAAAATTAAAAAAATATATTTTTCATCAATTTTTTGATCCAGCTCGAACCTACGATAGAAACGAAATAGTAAAATTTAATTTAAATAGTACAATATATTCCGATGAGTATAGCGTTCGCGAGTGTAAGGTCGTACATTATAACCGTGGCCATATCCTGACGTTGGAGTTCTATTATATGCGAAAATTGAATTCCATATACAAGCTTCGAAATATATTATTCTTCGTAGTTACAGAAATATTTCTATTAAAAAAATCGACATCTTTGTTGGCTGGACCAGACTCTCTTCTATATAGATAAGATACAATTAAACGTAAACTATTTAAAAAAAAAAACTCTGTAACTTCAGTCATTATTCAGTGCGATGAAATTTTCAAACTCCAATGTTAATGACTATTCATAAAGTATCCTATGAATTTTTTTTTGATTTCCTAGTGCATGAAATATTAGGGAAGATCACTGGAATTTTTGATAACAAGTTCATTATGTATATTAAATTTAGGAATATGCACAGGAAGTTAACATTAATAAAGTTTTGAAAAATCCGTGTGTAAAATATAATTTACTATCTCTTATTTTCTTATATTTGTTTCAATTAGCTGTAGTTACTGGATCCTGTTTTATTTATTTACAAAATAAATAATATAATTTTAGTTTTTAGAAAAAAATGTTTTAATTCGTTTAATTTTTAAGCCGAGTCAATCGTATTAAACCTTGTTTAATATGGCCTCAGGCCATTTTATTGGAGTAATTTTGGTTTACAGAGAGTGCAAACAATATACGTCACAGACGCCTGGCCACTCCCGCAAGTGAAAAAATTATTCTAGTGCTATAAAAATTACTTTGATTATATGCCCGATTAAGTCTTCTTACGTATAACGTTAGATGCGAATGTATAAACTATCTTTGATACGTTTCATATGTACTTTATGCCTAAAGGTACATCCGGCGTATAAATCAGTTAATTAAAAATCATAGAACTCAATAAGTATTTAGAATTTATATATAAAAATTCTTAACAGCAAATTAAAATAGAAGTTCCAGTGCTAATGATTTTTTTTTTTTTAATGGACATTGAAATTCCACTGCAATTTGAATTCTCAGTGACTCCTTACAATAAATTTCAGTGACAACAGTGAGGAAAGCTTCGGTGTATTTTCACGCAATTTCAGTCAATTATTTTTAACTTTTACGCGCGACATTTAAAATGCTCAGCATATACATATAATATACTGTATCATCTCTGTGAAAATCAACGATACATAAAACTGTATCTGTACACAAAAGCTGTACTTTATACGGATATCTATATCTATAAATATATGTATATATAATATAATAGATATATGTCTTTCTAATTTAAATCACTTGGGAGACATCGAAGTTCCTCTTTTTCGTGTATATATATATATATATATATATATATATATATATATATATATATATATATATCGATGCACCACCCGATGCGTATAATCACGAAAACAAAAAGAAAAAAAAAAGAAAGGCAAATTAAGTCACGTTCCATTTATAAATACACTGATTGCATTGTATCGTCTTATCTCGCTCGTTTCCTGCTTGATTTTCTTTTTCTTTTTTTTTTTTTTTATACATAAGATCGCAATCCAATCCGATCTTAATATTCTCACGGGCCGATGCAGCATTATGACGGATATTTATAATACTATTATACCAGTGAAAGACATTTTGTTTTTGTTTTAGACGAAGTTCGTTCAATATACCAGTTGATTCTTAGAAGAGAACTTCGATGGTGTATATAATTGCGGATTTGAGAACTGAATTCAGTACATGGATTGTTTTTTTTTTTTTTTTTTTCATAATTCAAGGGATTGAAAAACTTTTGCCCACGCGAATATGTGGTGTAAGTGATTGTACAACAGTTATGTTCTTTGTTTTGCCGTTTACAGGGTCTACGATCGTAAATGTGGCCCGATTAGACACAGTCTCGTCAAACGAGTAAAATTATTATCCTTTTAACTACTCAACTTAATACATTCTATCGATTCTTAGAGTATATAAAACGGTGTATGGATCGCAAACATCCAGCGGCTATGCAGGATAGGCAGATAATTTTAATTCTCAATAACAATGCTAACTTGTTAAAATCTCGTCTAAATGCATTAAAAACCAACGTGAATTTA
Organism: Sycobia sp. Sy_11; assembly: GCA_018907035.1. Taxonomy (NCBI): domain Eukaryota; kingdom Metazoa; phylum Arthropoda; class Insecta; order Hymenoptera; family Epichrysomallidae; genus Sycobia; species Sycobia sp. Sy_11. The sequence continues at coordinate 286,289 of JACCIC010000312.1, read as the reverse complement.
TTTAGAGATATCTTTCGAAAATGAGTTTTTATATAAAATTTTAAGAATGTCGAGTACTGAGTATACCTGAAAGTCTGTAGACCGGAGATTTTAGGGCCTATATGTAACAAAAAGGCCCTGGCCATTTATAACACTTAGTCACAACTTTTGAAAGGATGGCACAAAACATCTTTTACAAATGTAAAAAAAAAATTTATCGTCTTACAAATCGTACATCAACCTGATGTTTTTTTCCTGCTTATATATTTTTCCATATATAGATATAAATAGATGCCATTTCCTTATAATGAACGCGACATAAATATTACAAATTGTTTGTCGAGATTAAAAAGAAAATCATTTATTCGTAAGAGTAATGAGAAATTTTTTTTTGAAAGTTTCATTTTAAATTATGCTTTTTTGAAAGAAGAGAAAGAAATTAATCGTTAAAAGCACCAGTGATAATTAACAATCAATGTATAGATCTTCGAGTATATGGTATAGATAACTATATATACTATATATATATATATATATATATATATATATATATATATATATATATATATATATATATACATATCGCATATTATACATCTTATCACTTATTCTATGGTTCAATATTAGTCAATAAAGAAATATGCCTCTGTATAGAAAGTGAGCTAATGGAATTTCTTATCTATATATATATATATATATATATATATATATATATATAGCATACATATTTTTCATTAAGCATCGTGGTAAAGCAATGAAGGCGATTTTATAATTTATATCTATTTAAATTGAATTTGATTTTTTTTTAATAAAACCTTTCTTTATTGGGTCACTATAATTTATTACTTATTCTGCCCCCCCCCTCTCTCTCTCTCTCTCTCTCTCTCTCTCTATATATATATATATATATATATATATATACAACATACATACATACATACACATATAAACTATAAAGGTAATTTGTTTTTTGCATAATGTCAACGGTCGGATCATATAATGCGCGTGCATCATCAACCGAATAATCAGCTATGAAAAACCGGGAGGAAGACGAATATTACAATATCGCGAACGACGATGATATTAATACTTGGTGAATGGATATGAGTGATATGATAAACGCGTCGCAGACGTTTATATATATATATATATATATATATATATATATATATATATATATATATATTTATATTTATACATACATGCATATGAATGAAGGGATATCGTCTGATGATGCTTTGCGGGTCACGGATGTAGCGGATATAATGCAGATAAAAGTATATATATATATATATATATATATATATATATATATATATATATATATATATATGGATAAAATAGGCTCTTATCTAAACCAGACGTTATATACGTATATAATCATATTACCCAATTCTCCTACTGTGTGTACATACATTATAATCATCGACCAGACCTAATTTTAGAAGAAACAGCACACACACACTTAGCGCACTTCCGTTGCATTACATCAATATATATATATATATATATATATATATATATATATATATATATATATATATATCTCCCCTGCACCGCCAAAATAATTATAGGAGAAAAAATGTGATCTATATATCTGTATGCTTATTTTTTACTAAATGAAGCCTAGAATTTATGTATCAAGTAAAGGTATAGAGATCAGTCACTGCGAGCTTCCGATTGGTCGTCTCGTCCATTTTGTTCAGCAATCGTGCATCTTGTAAAAATTCATAATAGAAATCATGGTGTATCGAAAGTTATTGGAGTTATTTAAAGAAATATTTCAAATAAAAGTTGAAGATGTTATTTTAAAATACACAGTTTACGTTATAAATCAGTTTTTTGCTTTATACCTTACATTTTTGTTGTTTTTTTCTTCAATCAATTGTAACAACAGATAAACGTATATCTTGAGAAGTTTAACTTAGATCTATAAAAAAAATCTATATATAGAAAAGAAAATATGACTCTTAATAAGATCTATAAATTTTGTTTAAAATATTTCTTTGAAAGTTTTCGCAGTTGTCCAAAATAAATGCGTAAAAACCCATAATTCCGATGGTTTTCCGCGTGAAAATTCGATTTGCGCTAAAAGCCGCGTATATACGATATTTGTAAACAATATATCCAGCGTCATGTGTATACATAGAGAATCAGCTATTTAAGTTCTAAAGCCGTAACAAAAGGTATATATTCAATAATGTGTAAGTATATATATATATATATATATATATATATATATATATATATATATATGAAACAAAGAACGCAAAATCTGTATAGTGCGTATGCATTGCAGATCGCAATTCACATATTGATTATTCCGAGTATGCGTGGAGGACAAAAATAACGCCATGATACACCGGTAATTACGCGTTACTTTATACAAGGAACAAGCTGGGGAGGCAGAAGGAGAGAGAGAGAGAGAGAGAGAGAGAGAGAGAGCGATAGAGAAGCCTCGATATGCATCGTGGATTAATATCGCGAGCCACTTCCTTCTCAATATTTTAAATAACGAGCCCGACGGGCATAAATAGTGCGCCCGAGTGCGTTCGCATTATACATACGCGCGCGGGGGCATTTACGCGTAAATTCATCCCACGTCGCGAAACGATAAAAAAAAATAAAAATAAAAAATAAAACAGAATGAAAGGAAAAAGGGGAGGGGGGACGAAAAGAAAAGTACAAAACTGCCCGGTCTCGAAGTATTAATAATAACAACAGCAACAACCGCACTCTGCCCGTTCTCCGAGATTTTTATAAAGTTCTGCAAAGCTCCGCCGCGCGGCCGCCGTAAGAGTCGGAGAGGCTCTCGGGCTTGACCGCTTCGGGACTCCTTATATATATATATATATATAACTCTTTCGAGCATACTGTGTGCATATTGTAACGTGATTATAACGCACGATCGATTCTAGATTTAATCCACGACGATGAGCAGTCGACGACGCTTAATATCCGGCTAACGAGCGAATTTCGATTTCGCGACCTCGCCGTGTTCCCGGAATCTATAAGTATTAAAATTTAAGTCTGAAGAAGGGCAAAAACGAAAAAAAAAGGGTAACGAGATCTGAGTGGGCGAAAACGCGTACCCCTCTGCCCCAACGTCACGATCCTACATTATTATTGTTCAGAGTATTATCAGAGGCATCGCGCACGAATGATAAAATACGAAATGTGTGTGTGTGTAACAAAGCATTATGGAATTTTGTGCGCGCAGCGTTTGTAACTGCAAGGCAACGAAAGCTGGCGTTCTTTAAAATTGCAATGAGATTTTTTGAAAAAACCTGCGATCGTATATATAGTATATAGAACAACGAAAACACGTTCAATCGCGTTGCCTTTTTTTACGGATAATCAAAATATTATTTTTATGCCAAAAGTTATTATATCATCAAAATAAGGGAATGTTTAAATTTTATACGAAGTGGATTGAAATGATTAAAATGCTTGAAAAAAGATAACATTCTTTCCTATACTGCGTCTAGAGTAACGAGAAAAAAAATCTGTGTGTTTCTTTTGTCGTTTTCCTGCAGCTAATCTAGAATATTATTAAAACATTAAACAATTTGATCTAGTTTCTAAAATAATGCTCGTATGGGACTAAGGAATAGCTGTGCTGGACGCTTTGCGTAAACACGGCAAAAGTTACTAAGGCGCATAATATTATACAAATTCATTATCCAATCGAACATTATTCAGTACTTACTCGAGGAATAAAAATCCCGGAATTATTGAATGTTTTTTTTTTAATTGATTACTTCGTTCAGTGCAGAAAATGAGATTTGGTTAATAGTAATGCTTGAGAGGATTTGTATCATTCCTAGTGACTTTTTTTGCGCATGCGCTGCCCACGTGTCTATATGCAATATATCCCTCACTGACGCGTCACACTTGTCATACTCGCATTTTTATAGAAACTGATAAAATTCTTTATTGCTTTAATAATGTTCTAATAAGAATACGAAAAAATACCACTTTTTGCAACACATCATTGTTTATTTGTTCTATAATAGACGATTTTGTAATTTGTTTTTACAGCCAGATGGCAAACAAAGTACCAGATTCGGATTATCGATACTTTCAGATTGTGGGAAGGACGAATGAATTGTTGGTAAATGATCGGTTTTAATGGCGTTGGACCAGGTTGAGCATATTGAAGCTGTGAACGAACTGATCGCGCTGTTCAAACTAGTTCAAACATTTCATCCGTTGGAAAAATTTCATTAGCTGGAGCTGCTCATGCGCGTCGAACATGTTAAATTCCAGTCTTGCTTTTAAGCGTTTTCCTACGCTTTTCCAGGATTCATATATTATTCCTCCTAACGTCACAGAGGAGATTCAATATCTCTGTTTATAGATCCATTTGGTGAATTTATGTTTTCATATGTTTTTTGAGGTTTGCTGATATTATAAACTTTAATATTATCAGGCCCAATTATGGTTTCTTTTTTTAATGACAATTTTTGACAAAATAAAATAAAATGAATTTTACTATGTAACCAAATCACTTCGATAAATAATTAGATTGTACAGATTTTCTGTTTCTTAAAGATTTTTCTTTAAATATTTATTTTAAGAAGAAACCGACAAATCTATTAAATTGTGTACTAATATCTCAAGAGATAAATCTACGATTGTTTTGCAATTTTGGTTTATTACAACTTTTAGATTTAACATATTCAAGAAGTATGACTAGTTATTATTATAAAATAAACATAGATCTTCACAGAATCTTTATTTTATTCTTATGAATAAAAAATTTAAATGTAAGAATGGACTCTGCAATAATGTTTCTATTATTGAATTAGTTATGGTATATCTAAAATATATAAAATATTGATAGAATCTTACGTAAAAATCATTTTCTTTAAAGAGGAAATTAATTTTCTTTCTGCGATTAGTTAAAGAGCAAAGTATATAATATAGTAGTGAAATAATTGATACTTTTAGGCAATGACTGAATATTTATGGAACAGATTTTAGTTTTCCAAGTTTTTTCCAATATTTTTTATTTTACTATATATATTTGTTGCTCTAATCAAACAGTCTTTGGTTAATATTATTTAATTTTAAAATCCATTATTGATAACAATCATTATCGTTTAATCAATGATTTGAATAAAATAAAAGTTTCAAAGGATGCAACAATTAATTGCATTATACAAATCACGTATTAAAAACTATTAAACTTTTAAATTTCTTTTTATATCTCTATTAACTATACTTATAGGTATGCACAAAATTTTTAAATTAATCACAAATACGAAAAAATAAATAAATGGAATTTTTTTAGATGATTTATTGCTGTCTGTACATATAAGAGTATATATTGAGATTTCTTTAAATTATTCTTAAGTGTTAAAATAAGATATTTAATTCATTGTTTAAATTTGTAAAAGGTATAATATTAGTTTTAATTGTTTGATATTTCAAACCTTTTTTCCATTTGCGGATATGAAATTGAATAAATAATAAATTATAAAAATGTAAAATAAACAATTGAAAGAATTTAATGTCACTAATATAAAAATTTATTGTTTTAAAATAATGCAAACTTCTGATAAGCATAATAAATTTATTTAAAAAGTTTTATTAAATATATAATAATTTATTACTCTGCAATTAATAATTATACTCAAGGGAATCATGCATAATATTTAGTACTTATTTTTGTATATATACATATTACATTGACAGTCAGATTCAGAATCACTTAAGAATTACTTTATTTGAGTTTTGATTTATACTATTTTATTAAAAAAAAAACAAACAAGAGAATTGAATCAACTTTTCACAAAAATTAATTTTTATTTTATATTATTTACAGATGCAAATAAATTGAATAATAAGCATAGGTTACTTAAATAAACAAAGTAAAATATATTTTTGTAAATTTTTTATTTACGAATTATATTTAAAATAATTTTGCAAATTACTTCTCTGCTTTTTTCGTTTTAGAAGAAGCTTGCTGTGCCCTCAAAACTTTAACTACAATCTTCTGTTCTTCAATAAGGAAAGCTCGAACAATCCTAAAACAATTCATGTAAGTATAATAAATGTCTTAGTTTTATTTTATGTTATTAAAATTTATAATTTTATTTTTAAACCTATAAAATTGATATCCAATTAAAAGTATATAATTATGTATTTCAATAAAAATAAATTATGAATTAAAACAGATGTAAAACTATTCATTGCACAATACATAAAGTAAAGAATTCATAATAAGTATCCATTTTAGTAATTACATATAATTTAATTCACATTTGTAATTAGCAGATTAGAAAAATAATTTAGTTGGTAATTTTAAACAAATTTTTAATACCTTGCTCATATTAAAAATAAACATTACAATTTTATTTATAGTAAATTATGTGAAAAAATTATATAAACAATAAAACAATGTGAAATTTGTATTACTAACATTTTTTTAATAATTTTAATATAAGACATTTTGAAGGATTTTAATGATTTGTATGTAAAAGGAAGTGTGATTAAATAATCATTATTATATTAATGTTTGAAAAAGTAAGAACTCTAAATACATATTGATTCTATCTAGTTATTAATAATCAATTAACATATTTAAATATAGCAATTATCTGGCCAATTGTATGTACACGTTTAATAACACAAATAATGTTGAATACGCACACACACACACACACACACACACACACACACACACACACACACACACACACAGAGAGAGAGAGAGATATATACACATGTGCAAGAGTGGGCTCCTGTTATTATTACTGTACATGTGACTATTATAGATTATTAAACTTTTAAGATTTATCTAATTTATAAAATTGTTAATGCTATAGTAAGATGGTGGTTGGTTTTTTTTTAAACAGAAATTTTTAACTCCTTGTATGTATTGAAGTTATACTATATATCATTTCTATAGAAGAATTCATATTACAGTTTCAATAAATTTTACAAAAACCATTATGATTTTGTTATTTTGTTTTACATATATGGACTTTGTAACAAATTCTAATGTCCTAATTTTATTAAAAGGTTTGGATGAAATAATATTTTCTGACAGTAAGTTACATTTTTAAAAAATAAATTTCTAATCTTAAGCATATACTACTGGAAACTATCAGATCAAAACTTTGTGATTAATTTAGCATAAAACAAGAAGAGAGATAAAAAAAGGTACACAGATTTTGTCTGTTTCAAAGGAAGCAATTTATGTCTTTGCATGAAGAAAATAGAAAAGGGATCTAGATTGCTTGTCTCTTTCATGAATGTTGTGCCACTTTAATACAAAAAGTTTCCTCAAGTACTATATACTTTAATCTTTTAACCTAAAATATTTTTTATACATTATTAAATTTATTATATGCTGGAAATCACAAAATCTATATTTACACACCTTTCCTTAACACATTTGTGGCACATTACTCCTCCATATACACGTTTGACAGTCTTCTTTCTTCGGCACATACGAGAGCGCTCCATTGGCCTAGCCGGCTGGATACCTCTAAGCTTGTCTTTGCATTGACCACATCTGGGGATCTTCTTGGGTTTTTTGAGATATTGATATACTAGTTTACCTCCAGGAGTGCGCACTCTGATAAAAATTTTTTTTATTAATTTATATACTTAATTAATTCATATAATTAAGATTAAATGAATTTAAAAGTAATTAAGAAATATTAATTTTTATTAAAAGAAATTCATTGTTATTAATAGTCTTAAAAAATAAATACTTCATTTATGAAATAAAGTCACTAATTAAAATAATTGTTTTAATAGGTGAATTTGATGTGATTAAATAATTAATATACAGATGAATATAGTAGAATAACTTTACAGCTGATTTCATGTGAAGATTGTTACATATAAATATCTTTTATTTAATTATTAATTATTAAGAAATTATTGTTATAATTTAATATTTTTTTAGATGCACATCTGAACATATATTTTTGAATGGTTAAATTAATATTACTATACGAATATAGTAAACATGTCATATATACTATAATTTCTTGTATCATAACAATAAATAATGAACGGTTGGATCATTTTAATATTAAAACTAATGTTGTCATCTTAAAAGTTAATTTAAATTGCATATTTTATAAGTACTATCTTCAAAGCAGTTTACAAATTATGTTATGATCATTCTACTAATTCATTGTACTATGTGCATCAAATATTTATATTTTAACATTTTTACAATATGTAAACTAAACAATTCAATAAATTTTATGAATAATTGTTTTTAAAACTATATACACGTGGTATTAATATTGATAAATGTAAACCAAAACATAACCTGTACATCATTTAATAACTTATTAAATTGAAATTTTTTTTTAACAAGTATCACTCCTCTGCATTTATGGATGTAGCGTGGATTATATGACATTGTTTAAAACATATGTTTAACAATTACTTTAAAATACGAATATACTTACACTCGTCTTCGATTACTTTTTGTGTTATACGACAGTCGTCGTCGGTATGTTAGTCGTTGCACCATCTTGATTCTGCAAAAGAAAGTCTGAAATTACGAAAAATTAAAGCGTCGATATCGGCACAGCCCGCTGCACCAATACTTGTTAATTATTGTTGTGCCAATATTTTTATTATTCGTTACTAGATTAACATTTATAAATTGGATTTTTTGGTAATCCAAAAGTGTTAACTACGAACCTTGTCAAGCCGAGGAACGGAAAAGGAAACGGCGCTGCACGTTGACACCTTTCACGCCTGCGCACCGCGCGTTTGATTCTTCACGATACATAACATCCTACCATTTGGATTCTTGAATTCATTCTGCTAATTATCTTATTAGGTACTGCTAACTGATATTCCCTTATTAATTTTCAATTTTTTTTGTTAAATATTTTAAGTACTCGATGAAAATAGAACGAAAGACTGTATTAAAATTATCAAATATTTTATTCTTTAAATTATAGTTCTATAATTATCGGCGAATTTTAAATTGTTTTCAATCAATTATATTAGATGCAGTGTACAGTAATGATAAGAGCATTAAATTTTAAAGAACAATGTATTAACTAATTAAAAATCAAAGATAAAGTTTTAAGTTCAAATGATCTTGACAACGATAGAAATAAATATTTTAAAATATATCTATTAATTCTTTAATTATATTATTATTAAAAAGTATTCCGTAATGATTGCTAAAAGTGGAGTCAACTCAACAGTTACAAGAACATTTTTTCAGAACTTTTTCAAGAATTCTTTAGTGGTATTAAAGAATTATCGTTGCTTAACAGTAGTATTTATATATATTTGTGTGGAATTTATTAAAATAATTCTGTTTTTCTTCTGTAAGAATATAGCACGTAAAAAAACTCAGTCGTTTGGAAAGTATCAAATTGTTGAACCAGGAAATGTATCGCAAAAGAAAACTGTTCCTACATATATACCAAAACCAGTGTATGCTACAACAGGTGAACCCCAAACATCACCTTCTGAACCAGAAATTAAGGATAAAAATCAAATAGAATGTATGATACATAGTTGCCTTCTTGCTAAACGTGTCCTTAAAGAAATTAAACCATATATTAAAGTAAAGCATTGCCTGATTTATATTAATTTGGAAGAAATTATAAAACCTAATTATTCTACAAGATCTTTATTTACTTAACAGCCAGGTATTACTACTGATTTTTTGGACGAAAAGATTCATGAACTAATAATAAATAATGGAGCATATCCAAGCCCGCTAAATTACCGGGGCTTTCCAAAATCTGTTTGCACCAGTATTAATAATGTAGCTTGTCATGGAATTCCTGACGATCGACCCTTACAAGATGGGGATAGTTTAAATATTGATGTTACAGTAAAATATTTCTTTTATTATCAATATTAAAATTGCTGAATTAAAATAACCTATTGACAGTTTTATGTATATAAGTTTTCAAATATTTTATTATTAACTATTTATTCCAGGTATACCTTAATGGTTATCATGGAGATTGTTCTGAAATGTTTGAAATTGGAGAAGTTGATGAAGAAGGAAAAAGACTTATTCATGTTGCAGAGATTTGTTTAAAAAAGGGAATTGATATTTGTAAACCAAATGAAAAATTTTGTAATATAGGTAGCATGAAATTTTATTAAAATATGTTTTAAGTTAATTAGATATCTGAAAAAATTCATTTTTTTTATTCATAGGTAATGTTATTGAAGAGACAGCCAAGGAACATGGTTTTACTGTATTACCTGCTTTTGGTGGTCATGGAATTGGCACTTATTTTCATGGACCTCCAGAAATTTATCACTTTGGTGATTATTATTTATTTTACATGTTTATATAATTTTAAACAATATTATTAATCATGAAATTTTTCTGAAATATTTATGCAACAGCCAACGATATTGAAGGAATTATGAAACCAGGAATGACATTTACAGTGGAACCAATTATATCACAAGGAAGAGAAGAAGTTGTTATTTTGGAGGATGGTTGGACAGCAGTTACAATGGATAATGCTCGATCTGCACAATTTGAACATACAATATTGATCACAGATGATGGCTGTGATATTTTAACAAGACCAAATTAAAAAAAAATTGTAAAAAGATATTTTGTACAAATTACTGTTTATTCTAATGAAAAATGATATTTCACGATGTAAGATTTAAAAATTTTATTTATAAAAAAACAACTTAATTTTATTTGTGAATATTTTTCAGTTAATTATTCCCTTCCTAAAGTAGATACCTCCCAATTATGTTCAATTGTAATTGGTTCTTTAATTTCAACTCCTTTTTCTTTTGTGATTACTGCAAGTTGATACTAGAAATTATAAATTATTAGTTAATTTTTTATGTATCTCATTAAGGTTTATATAATTTATTTGGGAGTTACCGTTGGATAAGACCTAGCATCTCTGTAGAACAGAACTTGCATTACTTTATAAATAAGATCACAAGCTTCCTTCTCTGTTAAATTATTATTTTCTTCATATGCTTTAAGTAAAATAGGAGCTGCTATGTATGCACCATATCCAGTTGCAATAACAGGATTAAGAAATGCTGTTCCTAATTTATCAACTGTACCTAGAAATCTGAAAAAAATTGATTATATAAAATTTCTTTGAATTATATTATAAAGCAACTTATATACAAAATAATTACAAATTATCATCTTCTATACCACCAATGACAAAATTATTCCATAAGGGTTCAAAATTTGATCTTTTGTTGTACATAACACGTGTCATCCAACAATGAAGTGATTTTGGTTTCAATTTAAATCCATCATCAAGACACTGTTCATCAAGGCTTTAAAGAAATATTAATAGAATTAATAGTTTAACTATCATGTATGTTCAATCTTTTCAATAATAAAATCATTTAAAAACATAATGTAAAATGTATAAATAAAAAAATAAAATGAATGCTTACATTTTTTGCTCAATGATACTCTTTAAATATTGGAAATCTGCAAAATCACCACTAGCTCCAAGAATAATATTGTCATTAACTTTCATAACACGTTCACAATTTCTGTATTTGGCAAGAGATCCATAGGAAGCTAAAACATCAGCTGCAATGACAATTCCATCCCTAAATTGCATTCCTATTACCGATGTGCCCGTAACCATAGGACCCCTTAAAATAATTTATTTTGAATATTTTAAGAAAACAGTTTTTGAGGTTATACTAAATATAAACGTCATTTTCGGTTATCAAGCTCATATTTAAGATTTTTATATCAAGATATTGTTTAATATTAATAGTAATATTATATTTCAAAATGTAAATAAACTACATTAAGCAAAGAGAATAAAAATACTTAAATAAGTGAGCAATAAATCAAGGGGTAAAATTGGATATGTATAAATTTTCATACAAACTTACTGTATCCTTGGTTCATTTATTGGTCCAAAAGATGCATTAGCTCCTGGAAAATTATAAAGGGCACCTGGTGCCGGCCCATTTTGCCAAAACGGCGAGGCACTAAAAGTGTCAGCTTTATTCAAGAACGACATATTTCTTGTAAATTTAAAATGTCATGCCATGCAGATTGCCTTACCAAGTGATACAGTCATGCCAACGCCATAATCATATAAATGCTCGTGTACACTAGCAGATACTAGAGACATCATTGATCGAGAGCGCAAACTCTATCAGAAATCTAAGCGCAAAAATTCAAGTCAAATGTTGATGCCACCCAAGGCATATATGCATGTATAAATACACTCCTATTAAATATTAAGTATATTATAAATAACAAAAGCATAATTAAATAAAAATCATAAGAAAAACTTGCAAGGACGAATCACGACGGAAGCCAGTGATATATTTTGGCGAACAATTTACATTTGGCAAAAAAAGAAAACTACACGAAAAATGTAGAAATTTTTCTCGGACTTATTTTTCGAACGTATCTTAAAATTTATTTTCATATTTAGATGTCCCGTTGCCTAATAATCCAAATAGTTAGAATAAGACTTGTTTTCGTCAATACAATATCTAAACTTTCTTCAGAATCCAATTTGATCCAAGAATAAATAACTGAAAGTATTTTTTTTTTGTATGTTTGAGTATCTGCCGTTGCTCACTCCAGATTAACTAAGGCCAGTTGACGAGCGCTACACTTTCGAACATACTTAAAGAATTAACTATCGAAATTTTTGACCGAATGTAAATTGGTGGGGAAAAAATGTTGCTTGCTCCCGTATTATTAGGTGACATGGATTTGGTCCATTAAATGTAACTATAATTCCATCGGTTCAAAATGAGCCGATCCACAGTTTTATAATTGAACGTTCTACCGTTTTAAAGATGTGATATTTTTTTATTCATAATATTTAAAAAAATTTTCCCTGGTAAAAATTTCGGATCAAAACGAATTGAATATATTGCAACAAAATTGAAGTAATATCTCATCAATATTACTATAATACTGCGCTGAAAAAAAAATACATATATATATATATATAATTCAGTGTGTTAATACTTAATTGACAATAAGAATTATGAAAAAATAAAATTAGAATTCTAATAAAAAAGAAGCTTTTGATATAAATAGCTATAACTATTTTAAAACGCAAACAAAATTCTGCACACGTAAAATTATGAGTTTAAGAATGACGGAAATGTAATTTGCGAGCTTCTGCAAGAATAATAAGTTGAAAATTTTGTAAATTTTTGATCGGATGAATTGATACGCATTATGTATTAGTAGACGCTATAACCTTATTCAGATCCTCACCGAACACGTTTGTTTTTCCAGATATATATATATATATATACCAAATTCATATTTACGAAGACGGACATATCCTAGAATACATTGGAGTTGACGAAGACATGGAACATTTTCTATTATATTAAAAAAAGAATTGGAAATTTTAGATCTCACGGAGAAGACGGATGCCTCGAAAGAGAGAATAGGAAGATATGTCTTTTTTGACATCAATCACATAGATGGGACATGATAAACGTTTTTGGAAAAGAATATCGTGGACGTATAGCAATCACAACAGCGACGTTCATATAAAAAGTCCTGAAAAGATATAATTCACCACCCGCGAAGGTCTAATGCGTTATTGGAGGGATTTATGAGTGATCGGAGACAAAATGGAATGATACTTCAGCTGATAGATATTGTAACATAGTTATGCGCTAAAGTTTAATTTGTATATACTTAACGAGGTCATCCAGGCCTTGTTATCGAAGTTTCTGAGCTTTGGAAGTCCTAAGTGCTTCGTACGTAAAGGAGTCATTCTTTTACTTTTATTTTTATAAAATGAAAATTAACTGATTAATACAATATTAGATTTTTCAACGATTACTAACAATTTTATTATTTATTTATTTTTTACATTCGAGTGTTATGGATCTGCTCCGTGCGTTTGGATTGAGAGAATAAGGCAATCGATTCAAGCATCCATAGCAGTCAAAATGTATGCTAGCTTTGTAACTAGTTGAAATAATAGACTATTCAGAATACTATGGTATTCGTTGTAAAGGTAATGGTAGAAACAAATTAGTTACTGTAAATATTATATTTGTCTAATAGTTCAATATAGAATATGGATCAGAGAAAAAATTGGATGAAGAATGAAATAGTTACCACATTATCTTATTTTTTCTTATGATAATACGACTCTATCAGATAGTTTTACGCAACTAGTATCACATTTTGTATCATCCTGTACATACACATGCACGGATAAAAATCGACAAAAAAATCTTAATGAAGCTAATAAATTTTTCGTAGAATATTTATATCTGTCAGTATTTGAAAATATAGCTTACTTCCTTAAACGTATTTTTTATCTCACATCGATGATAACGCATAATTTAGATTTAATTTATTAATACTTTATTTTAATAGCACGTTTTTATGGATATATTCTAAGTATTATTAAAATTAATTAAGTATATAACAGTTTAAGAAACCAATTTGAGCTCTATGAGAATCCATTTAAGCTGGCCCATAGTTACACACAACGTGAACGTATCTTAAACCATCCCTTATTGCGCTAAGTACACCGCAGCCAACTCTGTTAGCCATTCTTCGCATCCATCGTTCATGGGAGGATGCCGGGAAGTTTAGGAATTCCATTTCACTGTAAATATAAGAAATATTTAATTTATGTACGAGTCAAGGGATTAATCTAGATATAGCTTTTTTTTTTTAAAAAAAAATCATTTTTTGCATAAAAAAATTTGTTTTACATTTTCAAGAATATGACAAGGGTAAATTCTGGAGATGCTTGTACTATAAGGGATGCTCTGCTAAATGACAGTTTATGTATGTATAAGGAAAGAAAGTCATTCACGAGGTCATTTATAAACGTATTTATAACTATAGCTTATTAAAGATTGAACATATATTTTTAAATACTCTTTTAGGCTTCCTCTCCCTTTTGGATCCAACAGTGGGTGAACATGTTCAATATTTAAATTTTAATTTAACGTTCTCTGAAAATTATAACGTCTCTAAGCGTATATATTGATATTGGAATTGGACATAAATTTTTCTTGAAATTCCGCAGTTTTGCTATACTTTTTCATATGTAAAGCCTAATTCGACCAGACACGCTCAATCCAACGAATGCCGATACACTAATTTATTTCTTGCGCGATTGATGCGTTAGAACGCTATTTATAAATTTGTTTATATTTTTTCTTAAAACTGATGTCTCAATGTCTGAATGGCTTGTATTTCACCGATTAAAAAAATATACAAACAGAAAAAACAAAAAAAAAAAATCGGATTCTTGAAAATAACGTGGTGAGAGAGACCCTAAATGTAGACACAGGTTGTTTGATGATTGGAAAATAACACATACACTATAGAACTTTTATATGCAAAAAATCAATTTTTTGAGTTTTACATGTTACCTCTTAATTTTAAAATTAAATATTAATATTGATAATTACTTGAATAGGTTAAAATTAATATGATTCATCGAAGTCAATCTGTCATTTACGAACCAGGACCGAAGGAGGCCATTGATTCTTGGCCATGGCCTATCTACCGGGCCAGTAACCACGCCAGTCCGTTGCCGAACGTGAAATCGATCTTTAAAAGAGAAGCATGAGAAATAATTTATGTTTCTGAAATATTTAAATAAAAAACAATGCCTGATGGATAATCAAGAAAGTTATTTGCTAACGTATTATCAGAAACAAAATGAATGAACTACTAATAATAACAATTGTTTATCGTCTTACCAACGTTTCTGCAGTCGTCTTCATGATTTATACATTGGTTTGCCCATGTTTGTGCGATTTCTGCCAGCTCATGGTCCCACTGCATCGTATAGTCCTGGGCAAAAATTTCACATACGTTTTTACATAACAAAGAAGATGAAAAAACGTATATTTTTAAATGGTAAGAATAATAATAAAAAAGTCATCTCAAAATGAATAATAATAGAATATACTGAAAATCTTAACAATCACTTACGAGAGCTACAATATTATTATCATCAGGACCTATATTTGGATCCTCTTGTAATTCATAGAATCTTATCGATGGTCTATTGCCATTATATAAATCGAGAAGGTTAAGTATGTAAAAATTATTCATTCCATAAAGTATCGAACTTGGTCTTCCACATCTTTCGTGCGCTCGAGAGTCCTTCAAAATATATAAATTAAATAAGTTACGTATTATCCGTACACACACAGGCGCGTACGCGCGCGCACGTACATTAAAACAAAGTATAATATTTTAAAAGATAAATAGTTTAAAACTGTTCAACTGAAACAGAACAACGACGAAAATGTACTTTCACTGATTCTAAAACTTCTTTGAGAACTGACATTCTATTTAATCACTTCTTGCGCTGATAAAATATAATTCAAATTCACTTATAAAAAATAATTCAAAGATGAATATATATATATATATATTTCGCGTAATTCGTTTTATATATCCTTTAACTATCTCGATTTGACTTGCGTGCGTTATTTAATTGCATAAGTACTAGTAGATAAATCGTCAATAATGACGGCAATAGTCCCTGAAACTTTGATGGGAACTTGCAAGATTATTTATTAACTTTCTTAGTTAGTTATTATAACTACCCTATAGCGTTTCGAATGTTGATTTAATTGTCGATTGATTAATTGTTAGTTTTATAATGAATTTTCACTTGTTTCCGATGTAGATTAATAATTATGAAAAGTAACCCCTTCGGTGCTGATACTGAACTGTGAATGCAATTTTATAAAAAAAGATTTTGCATATTTCTATTATACATTATTATTCTATGAATAGAAATGTTGACATAGATATGTATGGCAAACTTACGGGATATTGACAAAGGGTGTGACTACGATTTGGACAGCTTTCTAACTGGCAGTATCTCTGTGCAGCTGACAATCTACCTAAGGTAGCAAGTAGAATAAATGCCAAATGCATTTTGATTTTCATTTTGCAGGATAAATTGTCCTCATGTCCCTGCGCTAGACTTCAATCTATAATAGTCGTTCGTATCATAATTTAATTTAACCTTAAATATTTCTCAAATTTTTAATTTTGTTATACAAGGCAGTTTAGCGCAGAAATTATATTTATCGGAAGAAGAGACTATTAATAGAAAATTCGAAAGTTTTCGCATACAGGATCGAATAGTAACTTTAAATTCTTCTTGAGTTTAATTTGAAAGGACATCAGGAAGATTAATTTTAAATTTTCAAATAAGTCCTGTTTTTTTTCATTTTATAGAGGAAAAGAGCGAATAGTCGGATAAAATCTTAACTTTGATCTTTGAGTCTATCTTTGCATCTTGAGTAGAAATTATTTTTAAAATTATATCATTTATCTGGATTTCGTACTGTATTTTGACAGAAAATTGAGGCCATTTCTAAAAGTTGTACTGTAATCTAAAGAAAATATTTTGTTTTAAAAAAACACCATTTCCAGTCTCAACCGTTTGAATTTATAAAATAATTTCAATGTCGTAGTGTTATGCTATTTCCGTTATTTTCTTATATTTCGAAAGGTTCTATCTAATAATCTTTTTATAAGGTAACTGACAAATCTTACAGTAATCAACGAGAATAAAAGGAAAATCGATAAAAAGTGTAGAAACACATAGAAATGATCTTTCAATGTCTCTTTAAACAGATAATATGGATTAAAATAGACAATTAAAATAGACAATATGGAATTAAACTGTCAAAAATAATAAGACAAAGTATTATTAATGGGTTATGATATGAGTACGAAATTAATATAGAACATTCTTACGCAGAAAAATCATTGGAATAAAGAATCATATATAGACGCATAATGAAGAAGGTTAATAGTAGAATGACATAAATTCTAGGTAAATCTATAAAGAACAAATAGAAAAGATTAAAAACAAATTTACTTATAATTAGAATAAAGAATAATGCATAGACTTTCAATTTTTTGATTGTCTTCAGCTATATTTCAGAATTTCTTTTTCAAACTACAGTCTGTCAAGTAAGAGCGTGGTCGTGTTAATTTATACAAAAATTTATTTGATGAAACTGTCATAATTATATATACATTGCACACATTACAAACGATGATGCAATTTGGTCAATAATAAGTCCAGTCACCATTGGCCTTAATAATTGCCTGGTATCTCCGAAGCATGCTTTTCACTAATTTAACGGCAGCATTCTAGTGGCAACGATCTCCAGATCCGACGAATTTGGTAAGACAACTGGTTTTAAGTGTGTGTGAATCCCTGCTTTGAGAAGCAGCTCTAAAGATACACCTTTATTACGTGTTTTACGATTCGCTGAAGCAAGCCTATTGATAGAAGTTGTTCAGGCTCGCGTGAAGACACAACGTGCCAATATATAACATTCATCAGTAAAAATTACATTTTTAAAATCTCTATCAATATTCTCATGCCCCCAAGCGAGTCGCTTTGTCACATGCTTTTTCAGTCAACAGAGGCTTCTTCATTGTGCTGCGCCAGTTAAGGCCATGAGTACGAAGATGGGTTAGGATAGTTTTAGTTTTTGTAGGATATACAGTCAGTCACGTACGAGCGTGGTCGACTTTACTGACAGGTAATGAAAGATTTCGCTCTAATTCCTTCGCGAGCGGATAGAGGGAAGCTTTGTCTTTAATGCATTGTCAAAAAAGATTCAGTTGACGTTGATCTTTAGAAAGAGAATCACGTTAAACGACATGAGTGCTAAGTACGCGTCGTGCTACGAGGCCGTATTCCTTTGCATCCACCCGAAATGTCCCAAAATGTCGCAATCAGCTGCTGCTAAATATATGAGAAATTCGAAGGTATTTGAACAGAAGTCGGTATAGCGATTTAAAGTGGCTAAAAATGTCGATGATTTACCAGAACGTAGCTCGATAGGAAAAGTGGACGAAAAAGATGAAGAAAGTATAGTGAATCTGTTTTCGCGGAAGCCTATTTTAACACTGCGGTAAGGACAAGCAAAGTTAATGTTAAAAGGTTTAGATCTATCCTACGAAACTATCCGAACCAATCTTCGTACTCATGGCCTTAAATGGCGCACATATGAAGAAGCCTCTGTTGACTGAAAAACATGTGACAAAGCGACTCGCTTGGAGGCATGAGAATATTGATAGAGATTTTAAAAATGTAATTTTTACTGATGAATGTTATATATTGGCACGTTGTGTTTTCACGCGAGCCTGAACAACTTCTATCAATAGGCTTGTTCAGCGAATCGTAAAACACGGAATAAAGGTGTACTTTAGAGCTGCTTCTCAAAGCAGGGATTCACACACACTTAAAAGCAGTTATCTTACCAAATTCGTCGGATCTGGAAATCGTTGCCACTAGAATAAGCCGTTCAATTAGTGGAAAGCATGCTTCGGAGATACCAGGCAATTATTAAGGCCAATGGTGACTGGACTTATTATTGACCAAATTGCATCATCGTTTGTAATGTGTGCAATGTATATATAATTATGAGAGTTTCATCAAATAAATTTTTGTATAAATTAACACGACCACGCTCTTACTTGACTGACTGTAATAGAATAATATATTTTTTTCACTTTATATCAATCTTACTTATTAAATTGAAATTATAATTTTGAAACGATAGGTAACTAAGTTCAAATAGTATTATATATGTAAAGATAAGAGAATAATACTGAAAAACACGTTTTATTAGTTATATAAAAAGTAAAGGAAAGATAGATAGATTAGATGTTCCATTAATAAAAACAGTTTCTATATGTCAACTTTTAGATATCAGTGTATTGACAGTTTACAATTTTTTTTATCATTTCGGCGCCTTTGCCATTTCATATTCTATCTGTATATTTAATTAATAATGTATTTATTTAATATTGATAAAATAAAAATGTTTTCGTTCTAATGTTATATAACATTACATACTGACTCATCTATTCATACACGTATTTTACTGAAGAGCGGGTAAAAGAAGAGGCAATTTAAAAATTTTTATTTAGATAAGGTATTAAATTAATAATGCCTGACATAAATATGTTTATGTTCTTTTTAACCATTTCACAAAACTATATTATATGTTTCACAAGACAAGATCGGATTTCGCAAAAAATTGTCCTGGTATCGCAGAAGTATTGTCAATTATATTATTTTCCTAGTTTTGTATAAGTCTTGAGGTTTTGGTTTTCATTTTGAAAATTGGGCAATAATTTCTTAAAACAGTATACTCGTATAAACATTGGGGAGACCAAGGAGATATTTTAAGGAATAATAGTTTTACTTGACACGACAATTGCAATGAAATAATAAAATTATACATATTATATCAAAAAGTAAATAAAATGAAAAGTATAAAAATCATTGTATTACATAAAACGTACATGGATTTTTAATATAATCTATTCCTTTGAAAAGTAAATATATAGAGTCTAAAAACGAACAAAACTAAACATAATATTACCGGATTTGGACTTTGTCCTTATAACCCACAGCCCTTTTATTTTTAAGGTAGAAGTCGAGACAATACGCGAGGTCAGACAATTAAGTAATGCGACCGATTTTATTTCTCGGCCTGTGGTAACACTGCAAATCTGAAACTCCGCCATCGTAATAGTAGATCCCTGCTTTCTCGATTGAGACCTTGATGACTCTTGTACGATCATTTCTTCGCTATCTGTTTAGTGTTTCGTAACAACGCGCGAGTAGTGCATGTCACGAAAATGGAACAGAGAAATTTAAAGCGACGGTGCGCGAGAAAATTTTGTGCGAAACTCGTCGAAATCGCGACAGAAACTTATGAAAAAGTGTTTAAAGTGTATGGTAGTAATGCCCTGAGTCGTAGTCAGGTGCTTTGGTGGCATGTTAATTTTAAATAAGGCTGTGAGAGCGTCAAAGATGCGCGGAGAATGAGTAAGTCCAAAGTGAAAACCATGTTCATTTGCTTCTTCGACAGCAAAGGAGTGGTTCACAAAGATTTTGTACCACTTGGACAAACCGTAAATCAAGTATTCTACCGCAATGTGCTCGAAAATTACGAAAAACGGTGCTCAGAGTGCGTCCAGAGATCGCGAAGTCTTGGGTTTTGCATCATGACAATGCTCCCTGTTACGGTGCGTTTAGTGTCTCTCAGTTTTTGGCGTCTAAATGCATCGCAACGTTAACACAACCATCCTATTCACAGGAAATGTCACCTTGCGACTTTTTCCTATTCTCCCAATTGGAAAAATTCGTTCAAGGTTGACATGTTGACTCCGTTTAAGACATCCAAGAATCTGCGACGGGGGTATTCGGAGCGGGTACTTAATTGTCTGACCTCGTACTTTTACTCGTATAATTTTCCTCCTAATAAATCTGATAAAATAAATTAGAAACAGAAACTTCTTTTATAATACGTGTACCAATACTACGAGGGTTGCTATTTATATTTTGAGCCTTGGCGTACCAAGTGTTTGCAGATGCCATCTGATAAATATAATTGAAATTTGACGTTGTTAACCGTAATGTTCATCAGAATGTTTTGTCATTTAAGTATAACTTGTGTTAGCTACAGCGACTTGAAATTTTGGTTTCAGCAAAAAAATGGAATTAACTCGTGAAAATATTCGTGCGATGACTTTTTACGATTTTCGATGTGGCTTATTAAAACAAGAGTGCATCGATCAACTTACTTCGACTTTTCGCGATGAAGCCCCATCCTTGACCACTGTAAAACGCTGGTATAATGAATTTAATCGTGGCCGCAGTTCACTCCAGGACAAGTTCCGTGAAGGTCGTCTAAAATCGGTTGTTGTATCAAAAAACATTGATGCTGTGCGCGAACTGATAAAGCAAGATCGTCATACAACATACCGTGAGATTGAGGCATTTTTGGGCGTAAGTATGACGAGCATCAATAAGATATTACATGATCAATTAGGCGTTAAAAAGATTTGTTCACATTGAATCTCGCATAATTTGATAAAAATTCAAAAAGATGTTAGTGTCAATTAGGACAAAGAAATGCTCAAGAAATATAATCGCGGTTCATTCAAAGATGTATATAATATCGACACAGGTCACAAATCTTGGATCTATGATCTATATCATCTCAACTGACAAAAGTGGATGGTGCTCGAAGCACTTCGAAACGAATGATCGTTAGTTTCTTCGAAATAACCATTTGTTATTTCGAAATACAAAAAAACAACCGGCAACGAAGAATCATTCTTCATCATGACAGTGCGATCTCTCATACATTGGTTCAAACAAACCAATTTTTCATAAGCCAAAATATCGAATTAATGGGTCATCCGCTTTATAGCTCTGATTTGGCTCCCAATGACTTTTTCTTATTTCCACACATAAAAAATAAGTTGCGTGGATAACCTTTTCCGGCATCTAAAGAAACCGTTGATGCATTGAAAAACCATGTTTTGGAGGTACCTCAATTGGAGTGGAAAAAGTGTTACGAAAATTGGTTCAAGCGCATGCAAAAGTGTATTGATCATCATGGAGAATACTTCGAAAACAATAAAGCCATTTTCAATAATAAATTAATGTCTTTTGATTATTAGGCTAAAAATATAAATAGCAACCTACGTATATATACGATTTTAAAAACAACGTTTCATATATTTATTTAATAACTGTGGTGCTCTTTTAACATTTTTATTTTACGTTCTATCACTTAAATTTTGAGAAATTGGAAAAAACCAAAATTACTATTGATTAAAATAATTAATGCGTGCTTGGGGTCATTCATTATAATTTAGAAATTTTAAACAACTGTAAAAGTACTATATATCATTTATAATAATCTTCAGTATTTAAATAAGAGAAAGCTTCTAATTCCTTGCAAGTTTCAAATAATATAGTATAGCCAAGATCAAGGTTTTCACAATATTTGGTGAAAAAGTCTAGCCAAGAACAATATTCTCATGTCTCAGGTTTTGGTTTTGGTCTTGAATTTTTTTTTAATATGATCTTGACTTCAATATTGGTCTCGAATTTCGACAAGAGACCAGACATCACGAAGACTAATTTTGGGTATCGGTGAAGAACTAGATAATTCGGATCCGGGGATAGGATTTGACCGTGCTAGTGATTTCCACGCTCAGCTCGGTAATGGCATTTTTTTGTACAAGGCACCATGGAGTCATGGGCAATCGTGCCGCGTGGTGAAAAAATTTGGCGTCATTCACCCAATGTCAGTGGTTTGTTAGTCTTGTTAAGCGTGCATATAAGACAGTGTCGTACGCCATAGCGTACACCTTGTCGCACATTTGCTTGCTCAAAAGAGATTTTCTTCTATCGTACGCTGGAGTTTTCTCGGCTTCCGCACAATGTTCCACATATAAAGTTTCGTCTAGGATGGTCTCGTCAGCGTTGTGTCGCCCTGACGCGTGTTCAAGCGACAAGTTAGAACTCGATAGATGCTGCTGATAGACCTGATTCTCCAACTCCTCGATTGATCGGGCCATATAAAGGCGCATTCATCTATCTTACCATTTTCCAGATAATATCTGAACTATTTCAAGATCCACATCGCCGTGAGACGGTTTTACTCTTATTTTTTTCTGCCATCTTCGTCGGGTTCATGAAGCACCGTTTTCATCCTCATTTCGCTCACGTCAGTTCGTAGAATGTATACGAATGAGCGGGATTCGTTGGAGATCTATGGGTAGTTTAGAAAAGCCGGGTACATACTCTGGAAGCTAATCACAGACGCCCAGAAATTTCTACCTCAGAACCCAGAGTTCTCTATTGCACTTCAAGCCATATGTATTATTGTAATCATTTGAAAATGTGAAAGTTAGTGTAGACGACAAATTGGTGTAGATAGGTAAGAAGAGTAATGAAAACGGTTAAAGTACCTTTGTTTCGTCTTTTAGGTCGAAAGCTCCGAATCTTCCTATAGTAGAGATCACGGTCAAAAGTAGCGAAGGACGCGAATGATTTCTAACGCTCGGTCACCGGCATCCAACATAACAGTTACTTTTCAGCTCGAACATTCGGAAGAGCCAGGCTTACCTGTTCCTTTTGATTGCTACCTAAATTATGTACTAATTTTGTCCCGCGTCTTTTATGTCGTGGCATTCAATCGTTGATCATCGACGCAGAATCGCGATTGAGAGGAGAAGAAAGAGCGAGGCATACTCGCTAGGATGAAATCGCTCCATTTCAAGATGGCTTTAGACGTATTGCGACAGGCTTAGTTTTTAATACGATTATTTTGGTTAAACAAACAACTTAAAATTCATTAAAGTACATGTGTGTGCCGTAGATTAACAGTAAGTCTACGATTCTATCAGATAATGGACAAATCTAATTACTACAAATATATTAATAAAGCAGGCAAAGCAAGGAATTAAACATCGATATAATGTTTCATTAACTAATAATAAATTATATACGAGTAATTTAAAAAATCAATAAACTGACGGGTGCTTCGGAATGGGCGACAAAGTAATGAGCAACAGACTATTCACGTAGCTTCTTTATTACTTTTAATACACTAAAATACATATAATTATATTCCTTGAATTTATTTTACCGCAACTATATATTTCATATTCGTAATAAGTATAGTTTTATATATACAATAATACATTGCGAAGTGTGTATAAAATCTTCAAGGTTTCTCATTGCTGAAATATTCGTTATTTATTCCTGAAACTCCATCCGCGAATCTGTTTCTTGATTTTATGCGCGATTTTTCACTTTCCAATTTCTAAAACAATTACTGATACACATTTAGCTTAAGACTTATCAATAGCGGGTTTATCTACGTTGCTTTAGAATTTCAAGTCTTACCATCGTACGACAACGTTCTAGTAGACGTAATTTATATCTCTTAATTTTTACCATCTTTCTTACAATATAAAGATGTGGGTATATTGATTAAATTTTCAAAGATAAGAACATATGTATATATATATATGTATGTATATATAAATTTACTGATGAAAAAACTCATCTTACGTGTCTCAAATATAAGAAATATACAGTAATATGCCGAACGTATTTCATATTTAATCATACCATAATTTGAATATGAAAATTGAGGTTCACATTTACATAATTGTTTTTAATTTGAAAATATCTATTTTGTAAGATTTTTTTTCTTCATTTTTCTATGTTTTCTTTTTCTTATATTTGTTCATACTGTGTTTTATTTGAATTTCAGAGTACACATGTGAGTGCCTGTACGTATGTTCGCGTCTTAGAAAATTAAAGAAATAAATAATATTAGTTTGAATATAAATATGTTGGAATATATTTTAAATGTTTTTTTTTTTAAAATACAATCAGATTTATATCTTGAAAATCTAAATTAATTAGCTGAAAATACTTGAATATTTACATGTTTATATGAGCAAGTTCATTTCATTGCATTATTATCCCATTCTTGCAAGAAAAAATGAAATTTACAAATATATTTGAAGCATATGAAATATTTCTTAGTTTTATAGATAGAATTAATTTACATGTTATATGAATGAATTATATATTTTAAATTTATATGTCGCATTAATTAGATATATAATTTGTTAATAATATCTTGAAACCGTCGTTTTGTTCGAATTTTACGTAATAGATTGAAAACTATCATGGTAAACATGATTGTATTTTATTAGTAATTTTATCGCCGAAGATGTTTTAACGGTCGTTGTTTCAATTATTTCAAATGTAAATAAAAATACATGTAGGAGGATTAATATTCCAAATAGATATTTATATACAATAGTGTATCTTGTATTTTTTTTCTGAACATCCTTATGTTCCTGCGTTTTCATAATTTTCCGTTCAGTGTTACTCTTCAATTACTAAGTGTATTAAGTCATTCTTGCGATTCATCAGCACGAATGCCGTTGTTTATTATGTTCTTTTGAAGAATAATCGTTCAAAGGAGCAGAGTTCTTGTTTGTCGTTAAAATGTTTATATAACACTATCCCTTTATTCGCATGGGGCGAATGAAAAAATATATCTATATATGTATATATATGTATATGACTTTCATGCGATACAACGATTATTGTACCGTACACCGAGGAACGACCAAGTGTAAGAAAATCATTTTGTTAACTTGTATATTGCCAGAAAGTGTCACAGCTGATGCATCGTATAATCTATCTTGGATAGGCAACGATTTTTGTTAAAATAAAAATGAAAAATTTCGATTTCTATAGCGATCTTCGAGTATTCGTTTAATATTTCTTAGATTATATAGCTTAACGTGTAATTAATAATTTTCTTATAAATAATGTTGCATATATCTTCTTGTAAATATATATAATATATATATACTTTCATTGAATTTTCGATAATTTAGCTGGCCACTTACCCATTAACACAACTATAATTTTCCTTCTCCTTTATAAAAATTACTCACTTTTTTTTATTCATCAGGCGTTGATGTACGTAAAATATTTTTGGTCTTGTTTTATATTCGTGGATTTTCTGTTTTGCAAGTGTTTCGTGGAAAATATCTTCGTGTTTTAACGTTTTCAGTTAATCCGTTACATTTAGAACGTATTTCAATGCATGATTCTATACGAAGACATTTGAATTGCAAATATTTTTTAAAGGCAAGACACATTGTTATCGTTTGACTGTTATATTATGTGATTTTTTTTTAATTTATGCACGTTTAAAGATACTTTTTACTCAATGAGTCTGTAATACTTTAAGACTTTTAAATTAAAATTAAATATAGCGATACCAAGTATTGTTCTTCATCGTACGAGTGTCACAAGAAAAGTAAAAAATGGATTTAGGTCCATTACCAACGAGAATTTTGAATAACGAATGGTTATTGTGTATCGTTTGTCGGTAATGTTTTTTTTTCTACATTTTTTTTTTTAATATTTGTAACAAGAAGCTTGCTCTGTAGATGTTGCAGACTAAAATATTGGTCGTTTAATATTATTAATAATAGCTAATTTTTCATTGCTCCTTCCACGCCTGGACCCAGATAAGAATACCTTTTCTACTTGAATCCATTTTCAAAGTGGTCGGTATATTTGAGTGCGTAAAAAAATGCATAAAAATCTATAAATTTGTTATGCGTTTTTCTTAAAAAAAAAACACATTATTGGTCGGTTTTATATACATACTTTTTTAACAGTTTTTTACTCTTTTAAAACGCCATTCTAATTCAGATTGCGTAAAATTAGGATATTTAATCATGTGGCATTGTTTCTAGTTCACGAAAAATATCACAAAAGCAAATTTTATTCATAGGAAAGAATATTTTCATCAAATATCTTTGTTTTTTCAAGGGTAGACAAAAAGACCCCTTAAAATACGTTTGACCACTTATTTATAATAAAACACTTAATTTGTCTATGATTCGAAACATTCATGGATAGACACTTCAAATGTATTTAATTATTATTATTTTTTAAATATTCAGAAAAATTGTATTTTTCTATTCTTAGTTTTTTTCTTACTATCATAACATACTATCACATGAAGAATTTTCGAGACCATACTTTTAAAGTGCGTAGAATAAAATATATATTCTATATACATATTTAACAATTGTTATCATTTTGTTAGTATCTGGTGAGTATATTTAAAAACTTTGTAAAACGTGCCTTAAAGTACAAAGAGTGCTAGTGCTATTCTCTACAATTTAGTGCTCTTTCGTTCGTGTCGATGTACTACTGGCAAGTGTTCTATTGTGCTTGTCAAGAGTGCGTCAACTGTGCATGCATGCAGACAAAAAATTGATCAAATAAGGGTGGTGTCTTTTACAAGCTTACTTAATAAGTTAATTACAATAAGGTGTTATTGCTGGTAACAACTTTCGGTCATACCACGGCACTTGGTTGAACGATAGATAAGCAAATTTTAGCCAAATATCTGTATAACATTCATAACGATAAAATTTTCGTGCGCATTCTCGCTTTATTGGTATTAGTGGCATATAGATATATTGAATAATGGCACGTACAATAAATTTCTGTTTGTAATTCATCAAAATTTTAATCTCAATGTAATGGTATTATAAAGTTTTTACAAGTCTTTTTAAACGAAGTATAATTTGTGGTTAAAAAATGTCAATCTCATAGATTTACATTATGATAACAATCCATCGTTAAATATCGACTATCTTATAAAATTATTCTTACTTGTTCCTTTTGTACTGTATTTGTAAAAAAGCTGCATATACAAAAACTTCATTTGCTATAAAGAAATTTCAAAGTTCTCCGTGTACATTAACGATATGGGAAGAGTGTATATATATATATATATATATATATATATATATATATATATATATATATATATATACTATCGACCTATTTCAATGTAATGTCGAAACCGGATATAATCGGAAAACTCTGCCCGCCTCCATATTTTCGAAATTAATTTGGTTTCTTATACCGCTACCACGAATATACGACGCATAAAGAATCATTCAAATATAAATATATACACGGTAGTGGCAATAAAAAATCACGATATTTCGTAGTGACAATAAAGATTCCGCGTTACACGCTCAGATGAAATTCTACGATGTTATATCTATATATATTAATGTTTAAAAAAGCACGATTCTTTTGCTCGTTGGCTCTCTCATCGAAAAATGTATTCTAGATTTCAAAATAAAAAAAAGTCTAGTCCAAATGCATTTGGAATCCAGCTGGAATGTAGTAGGAATCATATTTATATTTTATTTATATATATTTCTATATTTCTATATATATTTATTTATATATATATATTTCTTTTCACTTGGATATCCAAATAAACGCGCGATGAAGTCCAGAAAAGAACCATGGAGAAATCCATCAAGATCCTCTTAGATTAACAATTAAAAAAAAAAATTCAGTCCAAAGCCATGAAAATCCATATTATTTCCATTGGACTTCTACTGCATTCCATCGATCCCATATGGATTTTTTAGCTGGAATTCCAGACTAGATTTTTCATGGGGTGTAGATTTAAACGTTAATCGCACCTTGGCTCGGGACGCCATTTTGGTATATAGGACGATGTTAAGACCTCTGCAGTCCGCGCGAGCTTGCGGCGATGATAAATGAAAAATAAAAAAAAAAAAATAAAAAAGAAAAAAGAAACAGACATAATCAAACGAGGAATTTCGATGATCTCTATTTTGCTTTCTCTCATTTCGTCTCTAGCCATTATCGCGAAGGAATAATTAGCCGCGCTTCCTGAGCATCAGCATTGCCGCGGCAACGGAGAGGACGAGGACGAGGCGACTGATCGACTCGTGGGCGGCGGAATTCGGGCCGCGCTGAACGGTGTCGAACATGGACTGGAGTAGCGGGAACTTGCGATCGCTCCGATCTTGGGCGTTGTACATGTAGTTCTCGGTCCTCGTGAACTTTTCCATGCAGTTGCCGAGATAGTCGTCCATGTCGATGCTGAAGGCCATTACACCGCCGAGGCCCTTACTGAGCGCCAGTCTGGTCTGCAATTCGTAACGAGGATAAATCGGTTAAAGAACAAAAAAATTTGCGGCGAGTCAGTGATGTAGAGATTGCTTGTTTACCGACGTGTATCTTTGTAGACTATTATACATTCGTGTTCTATATGTCTAGTGTTTAAAAATCACCTATCGACTATAACAATATACGAAGTTTCAATATGATTGTAAAACCTGTCAACCATATTCAAAACCCAATGCTTCAACTTTTATATATTACCTAAAACGATTTTTTTTGTACAAGCCTATATTATGATACATTTGTCTGCCATTTACGATTAGTGGTCATCATGACTTTTCTGTTACTGGTGCAAAAGGAAAACGTTTGCAAAACGTGGCAATTACGTGCTTCGTCGGCCACAATGCTAGGAGTGGTTTCGAAAATTCAAGAGTGGCGATTTTCAGGCGAGTAACGAAGAACAAGGCAAATTGCAAATATTTTATTGAATTAGGATGGTACGGAACAATTAAACGTAAGACAGATGCACCGTTTTTTCAATTGCTCAAAAGCCATGGGAATACAGAAGGAGGTAGAAAAATGAATGCTACATAAATTAACCGTGGGACAATAATAAAATCTCCTCTGATATGACGGTCGCTATCTAATAAAAAATAATCATATATCCATTAAATGAATTACTAGCTTGGCCAAATTGATCTAAAAAATGAATTTCAAACATGAAAAATCTTACACGAAGCGTGATCAAATGTATCAAATGTCCTTGTGGGATCGGTCGTCTGTAAGCCGCGAATGAATTTCTAAAACTGGATAAAACGTTTACTAGTGAATGATATCGACAGAAGTTTGTCGAAACAAGCCGTAATGTAACTGCAGTAGCCTCAATTCGTAAATTTTGCAATGCAATGCAATACGGAATGTAAATGTCATTGTCAAAATTCAGTTAGAAGAACTGAAAGAACATTTTGTTTTAGTTTCACCAAAGTTTTATTTAAACAGCGACATAACTGTTTCGGCCGATCAGATCATCATCAAGCTATAGTACGTAAACTGAAAGTCCAGAAGCAATTCTGATGGTATATAATCTATAGTTATCGAGGTTTATTTTGTCGAGTTAAAACTTCACTACATATATGTGGACATGAATTCGTCGTCAGGGAAGATTTCAAACTGTCAGTAAGATACAATGCGTCATAATGGGTGAATCGCTCGACCTACCTTGGCGGCCACGGATTGCGCGTCGTCGTAGACGATCACCGATGTGTCCTTGACGATGTAAGGCACCTGACCGTCCGAGTCCCAGCCTTGCCTCCACGAGTCGTCCGTCATTCTTTGGCAAATCTGTTACGGATAACGGATCATCATTTGCGGATGTACGTATGCGTGCGTGCTAATACACGGCGAAGGTTAAAAGTAAGGGCTTTTTGGCAATTACCTCGCGATACGACAAGCTGGCCGTCTCTGGAGACGCGGCCGTATTCATGAATGGGACGTTCATTGGGCTCTCGCTCTCGCTCCGAGGCTCTCTCTGAGCTGATACTTCTTCCCGTAGAACGGAATGGCCAGAATGAGCCGGTAGGTGTTGGAGCCGAACAAGTCTTTGAGGTCGTCAATTGTTTTCTCCTAAAACGTCAAGATTTTATTTTGTTATAAGCCACATTTATTACGACACTCATTGCATAATCTACTATTTATATATATATACACGTGAAAGGTAAGGAATAATTTACCACGCCGAACTTCTCGCGACTCCTGATCGGCGCGTTGGCACCGATCGCGTACGACCAGTGCCCGTAGTACTCGAACGCGAGGATGAACCAGTAGTCGACGCACTCCATCATATCGGTCGCCGCGATGTCGTAGGCCTCCATTACGGTTTGCCTCAGTGGCGATATCGAGGCGGTCAAAATTTTACCGGACGCCCTGATCTTACCTTTCAGATCCTGCAATATGAGATTTGATTATAATATGTATATATGAAAAGATGTTTTTTTTTTTCATAAAAAAAATAATAGAATTGTATAACGACGGGTATTTTCGTTAGATACTTTAATGATTTTAAAGAAGTTTTGCTTGCTCAACCATATGTACATTTATATGTATTAATTATAGAGCATTACAGGTTTAAAAAAAAAAACAACTTGTGAAAGATAACTGCACACCTTATATATATATATATATATATATATATATATATATATATATATATATATTGTTTTTTTCTCTTTCTATTAATTCATAAATTCCAATCTGTTGAGTATTTGGCTCTCGCACGGCAGCAATTTTCTGCATTTTTCCACAATTTAAAATTAACTCGAAATTTCAGAAATTTGGGTCTTCTGATTGATGGAGTTAAATATTAGACGGTGTCGAAGTTTGTGGATTTTGGGTATGTAAGTGTAGAACTTGTTACGAAATAATTAACGGATTTGAATTTAGCTTCCAAAAAAAGACGGGATGAGCAAGTATTTTCCACAAGCTATTTGGATTGATGCACCCTGGATATATTACATATAAATCAATGATGTTATACAGAAATTTAGTATATGTTTACAAGAAATCACCCACATTATAAACAATAGTTTGGGAATATCTTCAAATTTGGACGGATATATACTTACTTTCATTAATTCTGTAAATTTATCTCTGTCCTGTGGTTGTCCACCTCTTCTCGTGGGGAATCGCCAATCAATATTAAGTCCATCAAATCCAGAATTACTACAATTATATCAAAGAGTTGTTACTGTATTACATAGTTTTTTGTTACGAACAATTTAAGGCAATCTTCATTTTATTTATAAAAATTTAAAATGTTCCTTCGAAAGTGGATAATTTTCGTGAAAAATTAATTTATCAAAAAAGCCCAACTTATGTTTTTTGATATTAAGGTTCAGAATCGATAGAACTTCAGTTCTATAGATATTTATTTCAGATAGAAATCGAGCTCTTCAGAATTTCGATTGATTTTTTTTAATTGCGCCAAAAAAAAAAAAAAAAAATACAAATCCCCAAAACTGGCAACAACCTTCAACGTATCATCTAATGCATCGATCCACCTTTCTGCAATATTAGCCGAATCGACTTGTGTCTTGACTTACGCTATGAAGGTCGCAGCATTCTGCACGAATTGCGGCCCGTAATTTCTGGCCATGTTCGAGAAGTCAACGGGACTGCCGGTGACCGACAGCAATATCTTCAAATCCGTGCCCCTGGTATTTCGGTGTTTCAAGCTTATTATGTCGTGGAACGATATCTTATTGCCCGAGACTGTAACCAGAAATTGGCATAAATATCGATCCAGAAACTGACAAATTAATAATTGTTTTCCACGTTTTTGCGGGCGAACGATAGAGTTGTTTACGCTTGCCACGAAATCACACGAGACTTTTTTTTTACGCAATCTCGAATACGTTTTCGGAACGCAATAATTTTCGGTCACGCGATTTTTACAATACGTTCTTACCGTATGTACGAAAAAGGTTTTTATTTTTTCTTCAAACGTTGAACTCGTAGCCTCTCATTGGCTAAACATGATTGTAACGTCCCGATTACAAAAAGTTTTTAAATCCCTATGGATGTAGGACAGGTGAATAAGAAATACTGTAGAAAATATGATTAAAAATATAGTAACGTGTGAAAACTGAAGTGCATCACATCGTTGTATAATATAATACATAATATTAATCAAAACTACCAAAAAAGAGTTTACTAACGAACAGTAAAGAAAAGTTTTTACATAGAAATTTAATAAGATTTTCAAGAATATGTTAATTTTTTGGATTTTAATCGATCGAAAAATGGACATTTCAAGGTGAACATCGAGGTAAACTGGAAGAACAGCATAACAACAGTAAAATGTAACATAAAAGATAAATAATTTTTACAATTATTATATATTTTTAATAAAGTACTTTTGATCGAGTGTGTTTTGATGAGAATGTGAAAAAATATATCTCACACTAATATTCTTGGTAAAAGTTACATATTATTTATATCTGCTGATACCTTAATTAACACTTTACGGGGCCAGTTTGTGATACTATTGATACGCAACGGTAAAAAACATTTTTTATGCCCCATACGATGCTACACGTCCTTCTTTATGTTCATATGCCATTCTTTATGGCAGTAGTGGACGGTTTTCGATCGCAACGTTACGTAATCCCAGCTGCTGGGATCGAGCGTTTTGGCGCGTTGTTTTTTCTCGTTTTTTTTTTAAAATCTCTTCCTTTTAAGGCAAATGTGGATCTTTTTTTTCTTTTACATTGAAAAAAGAATTAATTCCAAAATCGGGCGTAAAGTATCGTATGGCAGTGCTTTTGAAAATCACTAAAACAACTCCATCGTTCGTTAGACGCATTTTAAACGGATAGGAATACTTTTTATTAAATACCAATTGTTTCAAAATATTGTAAAAGACTTTTAAATAAGTATGATATGAACAAGTTGAAAATTTTACGTTTCAATTTTGATTAACTCTGGGTTAACGTATCAAGCT
>JACCIC010000312.1:77500-250000 GCA_018907035.1 Sycobia sp. Sy_11 | reverse complement strand
GATGGCGATGAAAGCACGCTTGGTCACCGCGTAGATAAGGGATTAACGACGAACGATTCCGCGGGAAAATATTTTAAGAATTTTTCAAAACATTTCTAGTAGACGATCGAGTTCTAGAATTTCATTCGTAATAAAATAATTGGAGCGGAATGAAAATCATGGTGGAAACTAGATTTTGGTTGTTCTAATTAGCGAGAAATTAGGTAAATGGACGGCCAAGGATATTTGCCGAGTAAAGCGTTTCTTAATTGAGCCCAAGTTTACGCAATGCAAAGTTTAATTACGGCCTTGGAGGAGGAGGAGCGAGATCTAATATTATATTGTTCACGTAGTTTCTTTCTTTTTTTTTTTTTTTGATGAATTCGAGTAGAAAAATTAAGTGGATTTTATTTTGGTTAAATTTAGGTTAATGGAAGATTCGCCAAATCCTCGACGAGGCGTAGATTTCAACTGCGATACGTAAATTCGATAAAACAAGTAAGTACATTTTACAACAAAAAAAAAAACCAAGAAGCTTTTGTTTTATAGAAAGACTTGTCGACGAGCAAGTCGCGTTATCAGGACGGTTTAGTAGGTCAGTTAGTACAACAAAATAAGATTATAATAATTAATTATACAAATGATAAAGAATGATTGTAACAACTGAAATGTATTAAAGGATTGTTTTTAGCGATTGCTCTAAATTTGGCTCTTCTGGCTTTTAAAACAATGACATGCTCTTGCTTGAAATTCTCTAAATGTACTTTGTATTTAGCTGTAATGAAATTTGTTGGGGAATAAATCTTTTTCAAAATACGCATCGAGATGCATATTTTTCTCTTCTTTTTGTTTTCACCGTTAGTTATTCCTTTTCGGCTGTCGGACAGGCCGAACAAAAAGTCAGAGGGAACGAAGTTTATTTTTATGAGATCATAGAATTTTAAGTATGAAAAGTTTATGGATCCCTCTTAAAATTCTTAGTTCTGCACCATAAACGTATTTACCGACTGAAGAACTCTTTCGTTTCGTTAAGAAATTCAAATGCCGGACTTAATATAGCGATTTTCACTGAAAATTTTACGTGCTTCGAGTTTTTCTTGATTTGCTTCATTTTATTTAGCACAATCGCAAACGAAATGTGCAGGGTAATTTTTTTTTTCTTTTAAATTACTATTAGATTCTAATTCGTCGAAGTAATTACGGTAAAACTTTTAAAAAGGCCAAGCGACAATTTCGATTTGTAGAATAGATCTAAAAAGTTTAAATTAAGTATACGTTATTTTTCTAGATATTCATTCGCGATGTAAACTTTATTATGATTAATGGCTCGATCGACAAAAAGGTCGTCAACAATAAAATTACCATTATCTGCAAAGTTAACGAAGTATTTTGCACTCGATTAAAATCCTTTATTTTATTTTAACGGCATTCGAAAGTAAAGAGATTAATAATATGAAATTCACATATATAGTCATTAATATTACACTCAGATAGATATGTAAGTTCATGTGGAATTTACGGTTAGATTTTACATGGAAAAATATCTCATGAATTTTATTCCAGTCATTGCACGATCCAGCGTCATTATGAATTTCACGAAATTCCAATTTATGAACGACAGGCCAAACGGGCCGTGACTAACAAGTAGTAAGTAATCTCATTTTATTCCTACGCTCACTCTCTCTCTCTCTCTCTCTCTCTCTCTCTCTCTCTCTCTCTCTCTCTGTCTCTCTCTTTTTCTATATAGATATAGCAAGTAAAAAAAAAACCATCCTGCCGTTCAATTTCATTTTAAAGGAGTATAATAATTATCCATACGCAACGTAAAAGATAAAAAATAGCGGACTTGGACTTACATAATAAAAAAATATGCTTACAGAACATATCGAGTAACTAATGAATTTTCCACTATTACTATACTAAAATTCACACACGCGCGCGCGCGCAAATACAGTTCTACACTTGCGTACATAAATAACAACATTATATATATATATAGGATTCCTCCCCGATGCGACGCGACCTGTAATATCGCCCACACAAATTATTGGGGTCCTTGTCTAGCGCGCGCGCGTTCGCTCGTTCTTATAATTGGATTATAAGTATCGCTTGCGTATTATACAGATATAGATGTCTATGTATAACATACATTGAGCTGTGGACGAAGCTACGTGGTGGCGGTGAGCGGAGATCTTTGTTTACGATTACAAAGCTTTGATAGAAATAAGATTTTGAATTTATATTGTTCTTGTTGTTGCTGTTATTTTTCTTTAACTTTAAAAATAAAGCTTTAACATTTTGTGGGGGGTAAAGAGAATCGAGTGGACAAGTACCTTTAAACGATAGTTATTTTATATATCTCGCATATTACTTTTTTTAATATTGATACAGTTATTGGATATATTTCACATATTTTACGTACCATCGCCCTGATTTCCATTACTAAGGTGAAAAAATTATAATTTGAAGTAAAAAAAAAAACAAAAAACGAGTATATTATATTTTTTTTCGTGTACTTTATTATTAAATTGCACACCCACCTTTGCATTATAAACAATACATACACGTCCACGGTTTTGTCGTACATCGTACGTCTAATAAAATTAGAAGGCGTCTTTGGTCGAAACGCGTAAGATAAGTTTTCTTTCTTCTCCGTTTAACCAATTTTTTCTCAATCTCTCTCTCTCTCTCTCTCTCTCTCTCTCTCTCTCTCTCTCTCTCTCTCTCTCTCTCTCTCTCTCCATTTTACTCATATCATCGTAACTGTCTATTATCAGAATTAATCCCGCATTGCTAGTCTTACATTTCGAGGAGAGAATCAGCATCTCATTAATAATTTACGCGTGTATTATTATATAGCTTAGCGATATATTTTGTGGACACTGTCTTATACATAAGTATGGTGAATGAATTGAAATTATTTCAACAATAACACAAAGAGCCGGAAAATTGTAGCAATTTTTTTTCTCTAAAATCCTTCGTGTAATAATTGAAATTTTTGATTAAGAAAATAATTTAAAATCACACACACACACACACACACACACACACACACACACACACACACACACACACACACACACACACACATTTATATTTACGCATCCATTAAAAATTCAAGATATTTTCCTCGAGCGATAATTTCGCGTTTCGCTCGGGCAAATAATGTGCTGAATTCTGCACTGTCACCCCGCCTATTTCGAACGGAGGATGAATTCCTCCTGAGACGTAATTCGAAGCGTTTATTACTCAGAGGGAACTGATAAATCGCTCCAGATGAAGCTCCGTCATTAGATCCTTTTAAAGCAATTGATTATACATGCAGCTATTAATTTTTTTAATTCCATTTTTTTTTTTTTCATTTAATTTTATTCGGCAGTGGAATAATTTACGTTCGAGGCTTCGTTTTGTTTATTTACAATTAAGGTTTGCATTCGAGGCCTATTTGTTGAGGAGGAAAAAATTCGCGGTGCGAAAATACTTGGTTTTTTCAAATATTTCACACGAATTGTACGAGGCACATTGCTCGAACGTTATTAGATGACCAAAAAAAAACAAAAAACGAAAATGTATGGCATTTTCAATTCTCGTCTTACGAACAAATTCAGAATGGGCTGGTCTTTTGACACTTTTTCATAATACGGCGACGCCCTGAGTACCGGTCAATGACAATGTATCGATGGACACGAGAAGTTCACCAGCGCAAAATTACAATCCAATGCCAGGTTTGGCCGAAATCCCGGTAGAATTTCGACTTATCCCGGTGACAATAGCGAAAAATCGCCTAAAAAACATCGGCACAAAAAAAATTACTAAAATTCATATTAAAAAGAAAATCTTTACGAGAAGCGGCTAAGTTATTCGATCAGGATCCGATGTGTTTCTACTGCTATCGGTAAATATATGGAATCTATTGTTGTATATATCTTTGTAGACGATGTCGTGCCCTTTTTATGTCCATTCATCTTCTCTATCGCTATATACGCGTTTATCACTCACTGACACACACACACTGCAATCGTAGCGTTAAATGTAATAAAAAAAAAATTCTACGCAAGTGTACGGACTGAAGAGCTTTTTACTACTCGTGTGCGGACAAATAATTGATGCGCCGAGCTATATTTAGCGTAATTGTTTACTCAGAAAATCAGCGCATTTCTATTATATCTACATAAGTTTAAATATAAAATATAATTGTGTTTATTGAGTCGACGTAACGCATAATGTAGCCGTTAAGCTATATCTAAAGGCAGGTCGATCGCTAACGATTATCTAACGATCTATCATACTAACATCGCACGCAGGATGAAAAAATATCGAAATTACACGCGCACGAATCTCAGTCCTCCGTGCGCGATGGCTATATTTATAAACGCAAGCTTGCACCCCTATGTATATCTATGTATAGCTATACAAACACGATGGAAGAATAACGCGATCGACCTTGATTGCATCTTGTGTCATCCTACAAAATTCATCAAACGGCTCTCTTGTTATATATATATATACGTTCGCATTATTCCCAAGCGTCTGTCTATCTTTTCCTCGATCCATAATTTCCATTT
The DNA here is from genome assembly GCA_018907035.1 of Sycobia sp. Sy_11. Classification (NCBI taxonomy): domain Eukaryota; kingdom Metazoa; phylum Arthropoda; class Insecta; order Hymenoptera; family Epichrysomallidae; genus Sycobia; species Sycobia sp. Sy_11. The sequence continues at coordinate 245,456 of JACCIC010000312.1, read as the reverse complement.
TATCTACAATATTGTTTGTCTTGCTTTCTCTCTCTCTCTCTCTCTCTGTGGTTTACGTCAGCAACCACTGTCAAAAATGTAACACTTCGGCCACACGCTTTTATGCATTTGTATATTCGTTTTAATTGGCATTGCCATTCACCGTACGCGCAAAGAACAATGGGGCGATCATTTTGAGGAGGTACAAATAACATGTATATTGGCTGGGCGTTGTATATTGGCCGTACAACTATACCTATATATATAGTTGTGAAATTGAATCAGCCGAATTTCTTATGGCTGCCTATGAAGGCGCGCGCCTGTATATGTTGTACATCCTTTGTCTGGGTCGAGAGGGGAGGGGGAGCGCCAAGTTTCCTTCTTCTCCCGTTGGCTTTTTCTGGCTTCTCGCTAATTTTACGCTGGTTCGGCGGGGAAATTGCACGACCGTACCGCGGTGTTTCTACGCGCATTGTACTCGACGCTTGGGAACGCGCGCGGTCTCGACGAATTTTCGTCCGAATTCTATTTATGGTGCAGGGACGATTTTTCGAATATCAGGGAATTTTAGCGACTGGGACGATGATTATCGATGCGACAACGTCCCTGTAATAAAAATTTTCACCTTCGTCAACAGTCCATTTGGCGGAAAGTCATAGCAGAATTGCCGATTTCGCGTGGGAAGCTTGGATTATTTTTTTTTTTTTAATTCGCTCGATTATCCGTGAGAGAATTCGAAAGATCCTCGTTTCGGCGAATCGCGCTGCAACGTCGGTTTTTTTTTTTTTTTTTTTTTGAATTCTTCACCCCGGGGATCGAGAAACGCGCGAAAGTGCGAGCGGAAATTTATTTTAGTTTTGCAATTCACAGGACGTTAATTTTTTTTTCTTCTGTTTATTTTCGTAAAGAAACGTCGGCGACACCTTCGCATCGCGCGTCGAAGGCGTCGAGTAATTTCACGCCGATTATACAGAGCGACTGGGACCGATGAACATTTTTCAATCTCCCCATTGTCACGACCCGCGGAGTATTAATAATGCGGTACGTCTTGCCGATCGCGAGGCGCAACGAGCAGAATTGGATTCATCTGCACGTATGCACCGGTGAAAGTATTTCCGAAACGTAGATTCTACTTATGTATGGATGACCTATCGAATAATATACAGAAATAGGGGGAAGAAATGTTCTTTTTGGGGGGGGGGGCGAGATCTTGATGAGGAGCTCCCCTTAAAAACGAATACATGATCAATTAATCTTAAATATATATATAGATATATATATATATACACACCCTCTGTTTCCCTCACGAATCGAAATTCACGGCTGCGTGCTCTTCTTGTCGCCTAAATTAGATTAATACGCGGGTGAATCACAAAATGCCGCGATGGATATAAGTAGGAATTCGTGCAAATGTATATAGACCGAAACCGACTAAAATCCCCGCCTGTCTTTCTTTACACACACACACACACACACACACACATCTTCGATAGTGTGGCGCGTATAATAATGCTCGATTAATGTCGTCGCCCCTCCTCCCTGGCGCCACCCTCTTTACGTACGCTCGTGTACGGACAAAAGGAGTACACATTTATATATCTTTATATGTACAACCCTTAAGAGCCCACCCCGACTCAAACCCTACATGAGTCAAGATGCGAGCACGTGGCGCCGTGTCATGTACATGCATGCACACATACGTACGCATGTATATATATATATATATATATATATATATATATATATATATTTGTGTGGGATACGTATCAGTATATAGCATTCGCTCGGACGAGTTTTTCGCCGTTCTTTCTTCCGTTTTTTTTCTCTCTTCCTCTCTACGAATCCCCGATCATGCTGCGTATATCTATACATCTGTAATCTATATACACAAGCGTACGTTCTATACATACACGCACACACACACACGCGCGCGCGCACGTAGATTTTACGATTTTTCGCGGATCTATTGCATATATGGGATAATGCGCGCGCTCTGATGCATTCTCGAGGGTTGGAAGAAATTTATGCCGCGCTTCGGTGGACGACGGTGACGTCGGAAGGGGGGGGGGTAGCAAGCAATGGGGTGGAGGTGGGACTGTTGTACTATAATGCACGAGTCGGATAACGACGGAGATTTTTGTACGGGAACTACAGTGCGGTGACCGATGACTGGCGCGAGGAATTGTCGAGCGTGGCCCTTTTCTCACTCTCTCTCTCTCTCTCTCTCGTATATTTGTCACCGGAATCGTATACGAGAAGTACGCCTTCGATTGCAGGGGCCTACAACCCAAGGAATCTCGCCGAGCGTCGTAGTTTCGGGACACGATCGAATTATACATAAATGGACGTTGCACTTCGGATTGTATAATTATTGCAGCAGGAATTGGTCCTAGGTTATATATATATATATATATATATATATATATATATATATATATATATACAGCGCGCTCGCCGTAATTTTCATAGGTGAGCCCGCGTAAAGATGACCACGACCTCGTCGAGATTAATCAGGTCGACGTTTGCAGATTTCTTCAGATCGAATACGTATATAAATGAGAGGGGTTGCGCGGCTTTGCACCGCGCGCGGCATTCTGTAATGCGCGAGTAAGAAAGAACGAACGAAAGAACGAAAGAATGAAAGAAAGAAGAAACGAGAAGATAATTGTGCGGCGGAGGACCGTACGCTCGCTGTACGTCGTAATTGCGCGTTACGTTGAGAGAGAATATTTTTTTTCTTTCGCCGTCTTTTGATAATAATAAAGCAATAATATAGGGGTTGATATTACAAGCGACGAGGGGACTGCTGGAATTTTTTTTTATAGTACCTACTGGAATATAATGATCTCGACATATATATGTGTATATAAGTTGAAAAGTCGTAACGATTATAACAGGATGGCACTCGTAAAAAGGAATAAATATCGTTCTCAGTAGTACGAGCGACTAACGATATTTGACGGACGGTAATTATCATTAATTTTGCTTTCCATGGTGATTTGACACTCAGATTCATAATTTTCGAAGAAAAAACGTAATTCTAGATGCGAGATGAGCAATGGTGTTAAATACGTAATCGGGGTCAATTTTTCCTAACCGATCGTTAGTGCGACTTATACCACTTGTTTTTGGCTTTCATTCAACACACCCGGCTACCGAAAATATTCTCCGATAGCATTACTGCTTTTTGCTTTCCTCTTTTTCATTGCTTTTTCGTTAGCCACCGCTAGGGTGAATAGAATTTTACGCTTGCTTTTTAAACGGTCTTATCCGTAACAGCGGTATAAAAAGGATTTTAAGTTACTTGCTTTAAAAAAAAAAAAAAACCTTTGGAAAATTCATTAAAACACTTTCTATTTTTATTAAGACAGCAATTTCTGTTTTTTCCAATTTTGGAAGCCAAATGAGAATTTCCGACAAAAACTCAGACTTACAGCGACATTCGCGTTTGGGCACATTTTCATATTCAAAGTAGAAAATTGCAGTGTTACTATGACTACTGATTTTATTACTTGTAAACAAGCCCGGAATCCGAGTAAATTAAATTACTGCGTTAGCCGCGTCGATCCAGAATTTCAGCGGCGAAACTTTTCGCACAAAATTGTCGACACGCCGACGAGAACGCGTACGAAGGAAAAACAAGACGCGCTCCCGTTCTTTCATTTATATACAGATTCCCCAAGTCTGCTACCGCATAAACGAGAGCGCGTTTCGAACGCGATAATGAAAAAAAAACAAAACAAAAAGAAAAAAAAAATGCTCCTCTCAAATTCATCAAAGCTGAACTGTGTTTGCGAGCGAAGAAAGCTCTCGCAAAAATTCCCTTTTGTCGGCGGTCTTCCTGCTCTTTAGCGATTGAACACAGGGCAGGGCACTCGAGTAAAGTTGTTTTTCTCATTTCGCTCTTTGCGCGACTTCTTGAAGCTATAAAAGTGAATTTCAAGCAATTCCCCAGCTTTCCAGTTGTTTGATCATTTTAATGTATATATATATATATATATATATATATATATATATATATATATGTAAATTTCAAATATCGCTCGCTAGAAATACTTCTGCTATTACATAGCATAAGCTTTTTACTAATTAAAACATTAAAACAATTAATTATAGATTTAATCACTATATTGTACGTTGAATTTTATAAAAATCAATTTTATAAACTTCAAGTTTTATAAACAATCAAGTTTATAAAAATAAAATTTTTATAAATTACAGCTTGTGTTATAATCTCACATACGTTTTTTTTCTCGAAAACCTCGCGTCGTCGTCTGAGTATTTTAAGGTCCCCGTTAGCGCTAGACCCGATAAGAATCTATATGTTTATAAAGGGATAAAACGAAAAATCCATTACTTCGCGTTTTCTCCCTGAGAGGACTACTCGTAGCCCATACGTCCGGCATCGGGTGCCAAGCGCGGAATTAATCCGAGAAGTCGGGATTTATCGAAATTGCGTTGTGTTTTTTTTTTTAGGAATGCCGTACGTTCCGTCTTATAGAAAATCGACACGTAACTATGTTTCGGGCGGGGGGAGGTCGGGGGATATGAAAAATGTCTATTTTAGTCTTTGGCAAAAATTAAGCTTTCTCGAATTGCTTGTAGCCAATTTTGAAATTTCTGAGCGACGTTTGGCAAAAGTGGTATAAAAAAGAGAATTTTAAATATATATATATATATATATATGTATATATACATAAATCTATATAAATATATGATTCGGGATTTATACGAGTGAGATTTTTACGAACGACTGATGCTTGGCTTTCGCCAAGAATCACGCCAGGACTCGGGGCGGCTGTCCATGGAAACCAATACGTCGATCGAGGAAACAATTATCGATTCAATTATACGGAGCCCAGTCGAAGAGGTCCCGCGGCATATTTTTAGCATCACGCGCGTATATATCAATATCTATATCTACGCTTGGACATCGTCGACGCAATCAAATTATCGTTACGTTTCTCGCAGCTTTTACACGGGAATCTCGGAAGAATGGCGGAAGGGGAACGCCAGCCGTGTTGTAATCTATATATAATCCGGAAAATCTCGCACATCCCCGGATGCGATAAAACGAAACGCGTTTTATATAGTTGTGTGCGTGCATGCACGCGCGCGCGCGCGTGTGTGTGTGTGAATCGTGAGGATTATAGGTGACAGCGCTGCTCTGGAAGGGCGAGATGAATAGGCCGAACGTTATATATTATTAATATTGTAAGCGGTGAAAAATTACGTTTACTATAGAATCGGAGAAGTTATAGGTGTATGCGCTTGTACTTGGACGTATATATATGTATATATATATATATATATATATATATATATATATATCTATATGTACACATATAGATTCAATGGAATTGATTAGATGGTTACTAGATAAAGAGCAGTAGTGAAGAGGGGAGAACTGCGTTGCGCGTGGAAACGCACGCAAGATTTATATATATATATATATATATATATATATATATACACACACATAAACACATAACCATGTTAATGTGTACACCCGCGCAAGACGCCATCTTTGCGGAGTCGATGAGTCAGTCAGTCCAGCTGTGCATATACAGATATCCTCCTTCCTCCCCGTCGCTCATTCTCTTTTTCTCTTTACGTCTTCGTCGACGCCCCTGGCACGCAATTTTCCGAGCTACATCCCCCTCGTCCGGTTCTTTTTTTTCTCGCCATGTTACGTCACACGCTTAACCCTCGCGGGCTGAAGACCAGAAACACCGGAATACGAAGGGGAGGGTGCTCGAGTCTAAATATATATATATATATATATATATATATATATATATATATATTGCTTCCTTGTTTTCGTTTCGTCAGCGAGGGAGTTGAATGCTTGCGATACGATGCACGTGGATATATATATATATATGTCGTATATGTCGGATCGTCAGAGCGGCGCGGCACGGCCGTCCGTTTTTGATTGCGAGCGAAACAGAGTCCGGAGATTTCTCCTTTTTTTTTTTCACCGTTCGAACGGTTCGCTTCGTTCTTTTTCAACGACGGTCCAGTCGCGCCGGTTGCTTTCATCCGTGCACGCGGTTGAAAAGAATTGTCGTAAAAAATTGTTTTACCTGCCGGTTCAAACAATTAGTAAACTTTGACGCTGACCATTCTTGATAATACGATTGGTAGATTTCTATCGAATAATTGATAATAATAATATGAGTCTTAATGGAGATCGAGAAAGGACAATGAATTGAGACGTGCAATTGTTGATAATGAGACCAGCCGAAAGAAAGATCAGTTCTAATATATTGCTTTTTTTTTTAAATTCATCGTTGACGAATATTTAGCAAGATAATTAGACACATAACTCACAACGTGTTCTTTACTGATCCTTTATATGGATTAATCAAAAAAGCATCTGTATTGAAATATTTCATATATGAAGAAATATTAAATTATCACGAATTTTGGTTAATTATTCTTATTATTTATTAAAACTTTACATTGTTGCGAGGTTTCAAGCAGATTATTCAAAAAATGTTTACAAATGATTTTTTTTCATGTAAAATACTCCTTCTTATATGAATACTATTTATATATCGCAGACTACTTCTTGTTTAATCACTAAAAACTGACTTTGTCAGCCCCTTAAAATTTAAAATCATTACCCCGTTCGAGCTAATGAGTACATCAAATCATTTCTTCTCCCGACTATAATAGTCTATTTTCCTCGACGGAAAAAAATTCTAATGAGCCATATATGTAATTGCGATTTATTACGAGCATCCGGAATGTTATTCCATTCGTACTGACCCAGAATCCCTTATGTATTCATGTATACGTACGATACTTGTTGTATTCGTGTATATATATATATATTTGTGTGTGTGTGAGTATGTGTCTGTGTATGTGCGTGTGTATAATCATACCCGTATGTTTGAGCGGAATGAAGGCACATCTGTAGCATACGCTCAATAAATTTTTTTTTCGTTGCGCTTATAATATACAGATATCCATACATATACGTATACATATTATATATCTATATATACATATATTATTTTCATAGCCATCACGCACGCTATATGCAGAAATGACGTCGTGTATGTAGTATGTCTTGCGAGCTCGCATGATCCCCCTGTGCGAGTTCCGAGCCGCCTCGCGGTGAGTCGAGGAGGTTACCTTACACTGGTGCAGTTCCGCGATACCGCGATTTCTTTTATGATATATATATATATATATATATATATATATATATATATATATATATATGTATGTATATAATAAAAACCTTTAGTATTTATACTAATCATCATTGTAATGATATCGCATATGAAAAGAGGTTTACATAGATCAAATGTGACTCGTACTGGTGCATTTAAACTTCACGCATAAACTGAATCGGTACAATTTTTTTTTCCCATATTGGTACAGCATTTCTTGTTCGTCAACTGTTTGTTTACGACGCAAAAAGTTTGTCTGGCAATATTGACTATGGAAAAAAAGGTTTGTGTTTGCAATGGAATTTCGGCTACGGAATCGTTGAAAATGTTGCGGAAGTGTTTTGGGACGACTACTTTATCGCGAACGCAAGTGCTTGAGTGGGACCAAGTATTCGCTGAAGGTCGTGAAGTCGTCGAAAACTTGACTCATGCAAGTCTCCCATCCACCGACAATCAAGGTGATGCTCATCGTTTTTTTTCGATGAACATGGGGTGATTCACCATGAATTCGTTCCAGGAGGTCAAACGGTCAATAAGGAGTACTACTTGGCCGTTTTGAGGCGTCTACGTGGAGCAATTCGTCGTAAACGACCGGATTTGTGGGCAGACAATTCATGGTTTTTTCACCACGATAATTCCCCGGCACATTCCAGCATGATTGTGTCTGATTTTTTGTCCGAACACGAAATGAAAGTCATCGCTCAGTCGCCGTATTCGCCAGATTCGGCTCCCTGTGACTTTTTCCTTTTTCCGAAACTCAAAAATCCGCTTCAAGGAACGTAAGTCCATTGAAGCCGTAAAAAGAAATTCGCTAAAGGAACCGAAGGCAATCCCAGGTGAGACTTACAACAGGTGTATGGAAAATTGGATTAAGCTTTGGCATGCTTGTATTGGTTTGAAAGGAGCCTATTTTGAAGGAGATAATAAAGATTTGCATTACAATACGTAAAAATGTTGTTTCGTTTTGTCAGTCCGGGTTAAATTCGATCACGGCTATATATTTGTATATATATATATATATATATATATATATATATATATATATATATATATGTATGTATGTATGTATGCATGTATGTATGTATGTATGTATGTATGTATGTATGTATGTATGTATGTATGTATGTATGTATGTATGTATGTATGTATATATGCATGTATGTATGTATGTATATACATATATTAGACATTAAGAATTTTCGTGCTATGCGTGTATGCGAATGCAAGATCGAACTGGAAAGTATCAGCGAGTACGCGCGAACCCGAGTCCAGGGCACGTATGCATATGCGAACTGGGTAAATAAAGCGTGTGTCGCGCGCGACGTATTCAATTGCCGCTCTGCTTTGCTCCAGAGCCGTGGCTAATATTGGTGATGAATATTACGTTCGCTCGGCTAATAATTGGAGCTCTCCTCGCATTATGTAATTACGTCATTAGGCACGAGCGCGCGCGCGCGCTCGCGCGCGGGTGGCCCCGTATGGAAGAAGAGCGCTCGACACCGTGGGCCGCGAAGCTAATTTCTTATTGTGCATCGTTCTCGATCCGAATTATTATGTACGTCAGAATCAGTCGCATTTTTCGTCCTACGCCCTCTGTCGAGATGATTGTACGGCCGATTCAACATTTCGTATACGTATGATAGAAATTATTTATGGGGAAAGTTGAAAAATGAAAATGTCAGTGCTTCGAAGTGCGTGACATTTTTCTTGTTCTTAAATTATCGCATTTTTTGATGGTGAAACCGGGCGATTTTCCGATTTATCTTGTTAATTATTAAGAGCCGCATTTCCTATACATATAAAATTGATCGGATATAAGAATTCTACTACGAATCAATTCCTATATACAGTATTTAAAAATTTGAGGCTGTGAGCCATTAATTATAGTCTCAATAGAAGGTGAATTTTTTACACAATCGTAAACTGATTGGCATTTAAGTAGAATCATGATTAAAAGCGAGTGCTAAATTTTGGCTTCACAATCCTACTTATACCCTGAGTCACGAAAGACCTATTTAGGTATGTGTTTACCCATACACATAAATAAAATATCTGCTCTAACGCGCAATCTATATATATATAGTTATTTTACGCAATGATAAACTCTCTTTGTACGATATCGCAGGAATGAATTGCAGGATTTTGCTTTGAGATTAGAACTTTATAAAACACTATTCGTTGACATTTTCTACCTTTTTTTTGTCACTACTATGCGTAATATATACATAGATATAGATATTAGTAGGAAGCGAGCTTAACGAACCGTACGCACGGTGTCGGAATACAGTGTCGGTATACCCGTCTGCTGCACCTGTACGACAACCCTCTACGCATGTTATGTATCTATATATATATGTATGTATGTATATAGGCCTCGCTAAGCCAGCAAAGAGAAAAAGTCATTTTGCACTTTTTATGCCCCCGCAGAGTATTAAAACTAAAATGCACGCACGTCTTCGCTCCTCTTTATCTCTCTCTCTCTCTCTCTCTCTCTCTCTCTCTCTCTCTCTCTCTCTCTCACGCAAAGCCTTAAAAATAATTAGCGTGCTTTCTCTATGTGTTTGTGTGTGCGCGCGCGCGCGCGTACTGAAATTTCTTTCTTTCCTTCTCGTACGAAGTCTTACAGGTTACGCACCGCACGAGTCCTTTTGCTTAAGCCGATTTCGCGCGGATCAGACGAAACGAAAGCTCGAGCTGAGAAAATAAGCGGCCGTGGGAATGGGGGAGGGGGGGGGGTGGCGGGCGGGGGTCAGGAGGAAGGAAGGTTTCCGGTTCGCATACGTAATGCCGTAATACTGCCGCGTACTGTTACGTACGAAGCGAGCGGCGGGGCGTCGGCCCAGCAACTATTGGCGGAGGAAGAAAAGATGCCGAGGAGAAACGAGCCGCGCGCGTGACATCGTGCGTAAATAATGTTCGGCCGGGGCAAGTCGCGGGTTCGATTGCCTGCTCTACCTATCACTGAGCACCGACAGTTTCGTTCAAGCTTCTTCTCCCCCCCCCCGTTCGATTTAATTATTTTTCACGTTATTCGCGGAACGGCGAATGTCCGGTGGGGCAGGGTGGGGGATTATCGGTTGAATTGCGAAAAGGGGCGTTTTTAAGCGAATCAAAGGGAAAAATCTTTTGTTCGTTCGCCTACGATATCTATATCATATTGAAACTATATGAATGGTTTCGCAGTACGCAAAAAATGAGGGAAAAATTAAACGAAATTTCTTTACGTAGATCGTTGCGAATGAAAAGAAATAGATTTTGTTTTATTAGAATTATTAAGAACTCTGCGTTTTGGTAATATTTTTTTAAAATCAGACGTGAGGCATTCAAACGCATGACTTCATTTCATATTTTTTGGCAGATAGTTTTTCAATCGAGTCACTAAAATTTAATGAACCGAATCTCTTGTTTTTATGTTCAATGTTCGTCAAGGAAGACAATTGACTTATTCACATAGTGTAGCCGATCGTCACCGATCGGTATACAACATCGATATACGACTGATCCTCGTTCCCATTGCCCGTGAAAACTATTCTTTTTTCTTCTTCTACACAGGTAGAAATATAGCACTCAATGACTGCTATAAAATTAATCAAATTTTTACAATAGGGGGGTGGGGAGGCGCGAGTTGTAGAAAGAGTCGGTCTCAAAATTTGTACTTGGAACGGCATTTCGTGATTCGTTTGATCGCTGTACAAGAATTAATAGTTACTGACTGTGTCGTCGCAAGTCATACGAATGATATACATATATATAGAGACACATACATATACGAAGCTTTTAAACATGATCTAAAATCTCGCCCCGTTCCGAAGCGACCTTCGCACTCTTCCGACCGACGATAACCCCAATGGAATTACGCGAAATCGCCCCCTTGAATCGTCGTCGCGCCGCCTTTAACGAGCTGGGACACACGCGATCTTGCCGTATATATATATATATATATATATATATATATATATATATATATAACGTCTCATGAGAGCGGGCTCGGTACGAGTTCGATCGACGGCAGGGATAAAAAGAACGATCGGCGCCGAAACGTTCGCGCGCGAGATCGTCGTCCCAGAAAACGAAGCAGCGGTCGAAGCGTTACCCCGATCTTTGTCCTCGATGTACCGAGTGCCCGGCTGCTCGATCCTTGGGCGTATGTACTATAATCAGCCGTGTCGCCGGGACGTTCGCGTGCCGAGCATCGGTCGTGCTCGGCGCCGGAAATGTCGGGCGAGACGGATTATTCGGCGAGTCACGATTACTATCGTGACGATTCTAACGACAGAAGTAGGAGAGAAATACACAGCTGATCCCTAGTCCGGTGAGACACTCGCCACCCAAACTTGACCGTCTATTCTCCGAAAACGTCGTCGATGATAATTTGCAAAATGAGCCGTGAGCCTGTTATCATGTTATACGCTGTATTATCTAGTATCAGCACCGAATGGAACGTACACGACAGGAGATTCGATAAATATTGACGTAGATTACGAATTTTTCGGTTTTATTCCACATTTCCCTGGTACTTGTTGCCGTGTCCGAAGATATTCTCTTAACGCGTCCTCAATGCGGATTACCGCAATCGGTCGGATTTCGTTTGATCAACATAGCCGATTTGGAATCGGTAACCTAATGTTGCGCGCAAAAGTCAATGCGGCTTTGTAGGCAGTTCTGGATTCTATCATGGCAACTACTGGTTGTCGCGTCCTCAACGACAACGTCCTCGCGAATGCACATACTGGGCAGTCTTTTGTTTCCGTATCTTTAAAACATCAAAATTCCTAATTATCTCTTCACTGTTTTCATCTTCGCTCGTAATAAAATTTTAACAACACGAAACATCCATGACAACTTGGGCATACAAGTTCAGAAAATGACATACACTCGAATAACCTAGTTTGGGAGCATAGAGTTTAGTATTTAAGCTCGGTATTCGACAAGTTTTTCCATTGGTTCCAATCTCGGATTTCCTATCAGATGAGTCGCCAAAGAACGTTCACGTGCATCTTTTTCTACCTGATCCCAATCACTTAGGTGATATAAATTATGTCTTGCATAGTGAATATATATATATATATATATATATATATATATATATATATATATTATTAAAAAATATGATGAAATCAACAAAAGGAATTTCTAGTTCTAAGCTTGAAGAGATCGTAATCTGGCATTGCTGTTTGATTATCCTGTTATCATCAGCCAATCTATAATCCAAACCTCGCAAAATTCGTAACAATAAACTCTCATTGCAATAATGCTACTAAATTATCCGTATTCGTACGAAGGACGGGAAACATTACCGCTGCTGAAGCTCTCTCTCTCTCTCTCTCTCTCTCTCTCTCTCTCTCTCTCTCATTCGATTCGGACCTGTCGCTATAAGCTGTCGAGACCATATATTGACCCCGGAATCCACCGTCCGCTCTATATTATCCATAGTTTCGATGGTAAAGCGCGCGGCCGCCCGTCTGATGATGCGCTCTTATACATGCCCTGCGTTGTCGAAATTAAAGACGGGAATTAAGTCGTAATTATATAAGACGCCGAAAAAATAAAAGAACGAAAACAGATCGAGCGGAAGCCACTGTTCGTTAACCCCGAAAAAGGTCCGGTTAGTTTTTGGAGAGAGAGAGAGAGAGAGAGAGAGAGAGAACGTCAGCGGAAGTTGACGCAACGGCACGACTCGGAGCGGGTGCACGTCACGTCCGTATATATTACGCGAGTCGCACAAGAAGAAAAAGAACAAGAGCAAGAACGAGAAGGAGAAGAAACGAGAACTTGCGCTGTACTTGCGGGATCCCGCCGGTGATCTCGTCCCAGAGAAGCGACTCTATTTCTTTCTCTCTCTCTCTCTCTCTATCCCGACTCGTGCCCTGAGTTTTAAATTGCGTGAATTGGACGTAAGTGGCGCCGGCCGGCCTCGCCCGCGCCATTTTTCGTTATATACATGTCGGAGCTCTCTGTCTCTGATCGCGTCATTTTGTTTTCGTTTCTCGCCCATCTAATATAATAAACGGGTACTTTATACAAAATATAATAAAATACAAGTGAACGTAGCGAAGTATTATTGTATTAAAAACACACACACACACACACACATATATATATATATATATATATATATATATATATATATAATAGAAGGAAAGGGGAGGAAATTACCGAGCGCGCCTGCGCATTTGATCAATCGGCGGTTCATTAAGGCGAGAACGGGAGGGCGGACAAGACGCCCTTCGGCTGGATTTTCATATACGTATATACACACGTACGCATGTGTGTCGTGTTCGTAATCGAGATTTGCGTGTTTTGACGCCATGTACAAGATAAGTTTCGAAATACCTCGAGCTGTGTAACAAAGGCGCAGAGAGAGAGAGAGAGAGAGAGAGAGAGAGAGAATGAGCGAGAGGGCGTTTGCTCATTATTGTTGCGAAAACTGTAATTGTCCCATTTATATTCGCGCATACACATGTATACGGTCCATCGTTGTGGTTGCGCGGGATTGCACGGTTGTATTACATTAAAGTATAATTTTAATAATAGTAATAGTGACGTAGTGAATTAATATTCTTCATTTAAGCAGATACACCAAATGCCAAGCTATAGAGGATAACGGTGATTTTTAAATAGACGAGGTGAAAATAATTAGGTCGTCTTTTTTAATTTATCATACTTTCGTAATTTGCAAATTATCGCTAGTATTTAAAATCATACAATATTGTTTAACTTCTATTCGTAACAATGCTTTTTGTGTTCTGGGAATAAATAAATTTGAGTTATATAAATTCGTTATTTTGCTCATTACTTAAATTGTTGATAACAATGAAATTAGTAGTAAATGTGAATCTTTCCGTAAGATTTTCATCCCTGAAGATAAGCCAGAGCGTGAATTTAGGTTGGCGGAGACGGTCAAGTTGTCCTTTGCTAACCTGGGATATATATTATTACTTTTATTTTTATTATTTTCATTTGATTCACTTATATATTTGACTCATTTTCATTTCTAGCGGTATCATTTGCTATTCAGACTCTACGCTGGATGATTATAAACGAGGACAGTCTGAATGCGATTAAAATTACGATATTTTATAAAGAATCTAAGGTCCATAAAAGTGTTTGTTAATGTACTTTCCGTAATATTCTTCAGTTTTTATAAAGTGAATTTTCATATTAAGCAATAACAATATTATATTAATTAAATTAGAAAAGTGTGCTATTGTTTTCTACAAATATCTGCATCTAATAAATATATAAATAATCAAATAAAAATGAATTGTTATAGTTAACTAATTGATTGACTGAGGTTTTTTTTTTTTTTTTTTTTTTTTTAAAGATTATAAATGAAGATTATTGTCTAATCACCAGTCGACGAAGATAAAATATTGACAATCTTTTCACCTCTATAGCGAGCCAATATACCTCTTAAATATAATGCTTCCACGATTGACAATTATTAATACAGCGGTGAAATAACTAAGACAAACGCTCATTACACCAAGTTGAACGGGTCATCGAATGCCCGAATGATTCCTCGTGGACCGGTTTGCCAAAAGAAAGAAAACAAAAAGGATCTGGGGATGTATGCGCGTAAAGCACTACGTATTATGCGGCATATGCGCGCGTAAACGTACGAGATATAATACACAAATACGTCGTATAATCGACAGTAATTTCATCCAAAGACAGTCGAAAAGACCAAAAAAATACCCTCGTCCCATCGGCCCTCTTGATAAAACGGCAGCGAGCAAGGGAGTGAGAAAAAGGTCGAGGCAGAAGGGTTCGTACTGCGCTACGGTTCTCTACTACGAGATCCTCGGAGTTTCGGGCACTAGGCCTGTAATGGCGAGGTCGGGTATAATAAGACTGTATGACCGATTTTATATCTTGCGTTTGTGTATATCGTCAAGCAATCGAATTCGGAGGTTTAGAATTAGTTTTTTGATCACCTATCGAGTCGATTTTTTTCACCTTTCGAACGTTGCGCATTGGTTGGATGGATGGATTCGTCGGACCGCGTTGGTTAAGCTCAATTTCGGTGTATTACTTGCGGGTAAGAGAAAGTGTGAGAGAGGGAGAAAAGTGCCTTATCGCGAGAATGAAGGAAACTCGTAATGTACGTGTAATATATATGTATGTATATTTATTTGTACATAACGTATATTGATACTTTCATCGAAAGGGATCGATCAATAGACGTATACATGTATGTTTAATCGTATCTTGCTATTATAGTATTATAATATAAAGCTCAAATCAAGGGGAGAGAGAGAGAGAGAGAGAGAGAGAGAGAGCGAGAGCAACGGTGCGCTCCCGCCACTGTACACGCGTGTGTGCACCGTATAATTATATACGGGGGCGCGTGCTGTACGGTCCGCGTGTATATATGGTAACGCGCCCCTCCCATCCCCCCTAGCAGCGGGACAAGTCCGAGGGGTTGCAATTACCCACGCATACACACTCACATACACACACACACACATATATATATATATATATATGTATGTATGTATGTATGTATATATATACATGATACATGAACGCCGTAGAATTTGGTATGGCCGGTGTTACCCATATCCTGTAACGTACGGATGCGGGATATGTATCGGTGAGGAATGATTCGGTCTCCCGTTTCGTGAGTCACTTTTTTCATTGATTATATATATATATATATATATATATATATATATATATATATATATACATATATATATATATAGTGACAGATCACCACCGAAACGCGAGCGGACGAGATCGAAGCGTCCGAGCCGTCCCCGCGGGTGGATTCTTTTTAACGATTGATTCTGCGTAGGTCGGCTGTACGGTAGAAGGAGACAAAAGTATAATGATCGTCGGTTGGTTATTGATGCGCTTTTATCATGTGTGCGTTTATAAACGAGGATTATGTACGTTACAATATAGATTATCTATGGAGGAACGAAGTTTATGAACGATATTTAAGAAAAAAAAAACCATTAACGTCGATCGAAAAATTAATCTCATGACATTTTCGTATTTTAGATTGTAAAATTGTAAAGTTTCGTTTTATTAGAACATTATGCGAATAAATGTTTTGAAATGGTGTCTATAACAATTCTTTCTAATATAAGATAATTAAATTTTAGAATTAAAATTATAAGATCTGTTTTTTAGAATAAAATATATATATATATATATATGTGTGTGTGTGTGTGTGTGTGTATGAATAACAATAGAATTCTTTAAAGATGATAAAAAATGCAAGTAAATTTAGGATAGCACTCATTAATCTCATAACTGAGACTGACTTCCGAAAAATAGTCCCGTTCTCTTGTAATATCTTGATTGATTTTAGTCAATAGTTTTCATCAATCGGAGTATTTAATCAAAAAATCGCACAATAATATAAAAAGCGAAGTGGCCATTGTTTACGAGATCTTTTTTCAAAATTAATTACGTATATCATAATTTACTTTTTGAGATTTTCTTAAAAAACAGAAAGCCACGACAGCCGAATAAGCTATAACTGAGCAAAAATTTTATCAAATTAAATGAATTTAAAAAAAAATGGTATTATTTTACGCTAAATGAAATTTCGTAAGCTCGTTACTACCATTACCGATGTTATTGTCAAAAATAATAATTCTAAGAAAATCAAAAAGTCAACCGGTTGTCCCCTATTCTCCGTCAAATACGCAACGGAAAAGACCGGGCAATCCAATGCCCCTCCCGGCTTTTTCGAAAAGACAAACAACGACTGTGAACAAACCGAAATAAAGAGAGAAAAGAAAAGGCGGCTCGCGCCAAATACTCGAGCATGATTATATTATTCGGCACGAACGCGAATCGGGTGAAATGATCAGAGCTTTACTTACCGGCTCGATAGGCGAGGGAGCCCGCCACCCCGAATCCCATCAGAAGAAACAGTACTCTCTGCAACATCTCGCCTCGCTATATATGTATGTATGTATGTATATATATAGAGAGAGAGATAGATATATATATATATCTATATACACCCTTTTGTTTCTCCGCCTCCGTCTTCGCCGATGCGCACTGATAAACCTCCCCGGCGCGCGGATAATCTTCGCCGATAATTTATCCCGCTCGATATCCTCCTATGTATCTATGAATAATATGTATATATATATATATATATATATATATATATATATATACAGAGAAATAGAGAGATATTCTCCTTCGCGGCCCCGCTGCTATTCCTTCGTTTGTCCCTATCTAAGTATCTTTATAAATACATAAGAGCCTGGCCGATGGTTCGCGCGTTTCTGAGGCGACCGCTCCCGGTCGCGCGGTCGCGTCGCGTCGCAGCGTAGGAGGAACCAGTCCCCTGGTAGGGGGATGTGCGCGCGCGCGTGTGTGTGTGTGTGCGCGTGCGCGTGCGTGTGTTGCGTGTTGGGACAGGAGAGAAGGGAGGACGGGGGGGGGGATATAAGCAGCGCGTGCGTGCGGCGCGCGAGGTTCGAATTACCCTCTCGGTTGGTCGTATATGTATATCTATCATTATCAAAGCGAGCTACCCTGTCGGGGTAGTAGTAGTAGTAGTAGTAGTAGCGCGCCCGAACCCCTCCCCCCACTCTGTCTCTCTCTCTCTCTCCCTCCCTGGCGAACGAGCGTCGCACCGCGACGCTCCGTCCCTCCGAAATTCGAAAGTCCGCGCGGTTTCGCGACCGCAAAGTATATGCGGAGCTGTATTATAATATACATATATTTAAGGGCGCGCTGATGGATCGATAAGGTCGGCGAGACTTTTATACACAGACGCGTAGAGCTGCTTTTTTTCTCTGGTAGCAGCGACGGAGGGGGTGGATAAGAGGGAGGGAGCGAGGGGAGGAGATACCGAGGGAGACAGAGACAGAGAGAGAGAGACAGAGAGAGAGCGAGAAATGTTTATCAAGGCTAAGAATTCGTGGGCCTTTGTGCGGTCAAGCCAAGGCACAAGTAACCCTATTGAAATCAATTGATTAAGGCAGCATACGATAAAAGCAAGAATTAATGCTTGTTTCTAAAAAAACGATGAAGAAACAAGCTGTAAATATGATGGTAAAACTAAACCCAGCGATACCGTATACGGGGACAGATGAACGATGTAAATTAAATTCGCCCCTTGACAAAGTTTGTCTAAGGTATGCATAGAAGAGACAAAATAGACCGACCGCGCTTGATGATGCATTTTCCGTTCTCCTAAAACCGAGACGAGTGCGCCTTCGGGCCAAATTTATCGTCGGCCCATGGGATGAATAATAACGCGCGGTCTTCGTGCCCGCGAGTCCGTCGGGCGATCTACGGTCGAATCGTCGAGCGTGCACGGTATTACGCACGAAACGCGCAATGTTTGTCTCACGTCCGTAGAACTTTGTTTGCGCAAAATTTAAAAAGCCATTGATTTATTATTCAACTGTTCTGATCCGCGCGTCTACGTAATGAAGAGAAATTCGCATTGAAATTAGGTCGGACGTACGTGCGCAATCGTCGGAAATGATGCGCATTGGGTGGGAAGCGATTCCATAAACCGGGCCGATAATAAACGAAAGTAATTACGCTCAAATCGTTTATATATATATATATATATATATATATATATATATATATCCATCTAATTTAACGAGATCTCGTTCGTTTCGACGGCGCGACATGCGCGGCGCTAAATTTTCAAAGTGTGCGCGCACCGTATAATTAAAGCGCAAACGCGCCAATAAGTATCTTTTACAAAACCATAAGATTTTATCACAGATATGGAATACGAAGCATTAATCTTGGATGCTCGAGGGCGAACCGTTTGTTTATAGACGATCGAAGCAATGCTTTTGTCGCAATCGATGCTTATTTTTGTTTTTTTTTTTTTTTTTTAATCATACCAAGGTCTTTTGACTAATCAATTATCAGCCTAACGATTCAATTGGCTTAATAATAATCTTCAGAAACGTATACATGAGTGGCAAGTGTAAAATTGTTTGCTCTACTTCATGGCAGAATTTACAGGGCTTATGCGAACGCGCGCGGATAAATTGCAAATCGGTTTATGGACGCCGTTAAAAATTTATCGCTCGGTGCACGGGACAAAAGTGCTCGAAAGTTTTGTTTACGTAGGTTTTAGGATCGACTTTGATGGTGACAATAATCAGATCGATTCGTTCCAAGGATAAATCAATGTCAACATAATTATCGCAAGGCGAATATTAGAGGAAAAAAAAAACTTTTTTTTCCGAGAACATTTCTCCCCAATCGCAGTAGAATTTTCAACAGAATATGTTTAAACAATAACAGCTTCTATACGTCTTTGATAAAATTTTTAATGCTCCAACTTCGGTAAAGATGAGCAATAAAAACTCTATAATTGCCGTTAAAAGAGCAAAATTACATTTTACGATTATACGTAAACGATGGTTTTTATTAAATTTGATACTGCACGTGGATTACACTTATATATCTCGCATGCGTGCCATTGCGAGGCGCACTGGCCCAACCGTGACTCCGTGGAATGATCATTACGCGCGAGTATCGCACAAAATCGAAAAAGTTCGTCACTGGGCATATACGATCTGATTCGAGAAAAATCGCGAATTTTCCAATACGGTCTCAAGTCTCATTCCGACGAGACTGCGAGCCGCGCGACTCGTGGCGGCCAAAGCAAGGATGCAACGACGACGCGCGAGGATCCGATTAAAATACGAAGAAATTAAATCAGTTGCGTTTTACTACATTCTGTACGTACAAAGTTATTTTTCAGTAATATTTCTGAGATATTGAAATTTTCATTTATTATCGTTATTAAAATAATGTTGCGTCGAATCGTTTATTTGACACTGTATATATATATATATATTTGATACATATATCGTGGAAATTTTGAAATCGCGTAATTTTTCCGAGCTTTGTTGTAAATAATTGTATAATCCGAAAATAATTCTTTCAATGACTCTAACGATATAAAGTTCAAAATCGATCTTAACACATGGAATCTTCGGAGTGACGTACTACGTTCCCCTGCATTTTCAATACAATCCTATGATCTCAATGCAATATAAAAATTATTATTGTCAAATTTTCTCATGCCCCCAAAAATTAATCCCACACACAAGCTCCTCATACATCGAATTCGCCTCTGATTTGAGCCCGCGGCCAATTTGAGGGGTAGGGGGAGGAGCGAGCACGTTCGCCGAACTACGCGAAATACGTGTATAATCATGAGAGCGGATCGGTAATTGCATAGATAGTTCAAAGCTGAAAAAAATTTCAGGGAACGTTCCAAGACACTAACCATTGCCGATCGACCGCTCCAAAAAATAGAAAAAAAAAAACAACCACAATTCCTCCCTTATTGTCACGGGTTAATGGCCGTATCAGTTCTTGAGATAGCAGAAAGTCTATATATATATATATATATATATATATATATATATATATAGGTTCATATGATAACTGACACTATGACGACGAGTCGTCGATAAATAATATAACAGAAGTGGGCTTATAGATATTTTACGTACGTAGCATCGATTTTGATACCCGAGGAGAGTTATGAGAAATGGGGAAAGAGTTGTATAAATTATTGACGAGCAATTTTGTTCTCTGTATAATATTACTATTGTATTGCTGTTAAGCAAAAATTAATTTTATGTTTTTTTAAATTTTTTATTTTAATTTGGTAATCAATCTAACTGTGAAAACGTATGAACATTACATACATAATAGTCATAGTAATCACATTATTATATTCTAAATGTTGCTTTTTTTCCCCCTAGTAATTATTACCTGTCAATCGAGTTTAAAATAACGAAAATAAAATCTCAGTAGCCGTATCGTTTCATCAGTCGTAGATTAACATTCACTATATATTGCCTAATGATTTTCGGCTGGCAAATACAGTCCAAAATTTTTCATCGACACACACTATATATATATATATATATGTGCGGTATTGCGAAATTTTCCAAGGGTTATTATTATATAGATTAAAATCCTTATCTGGCTCTTGATTTTGAATTCTTAATGGATCGCTATACTAATGACTTCGTTATTATTCTTTACGGGTTACCTAATATATAGGATATCCTACGTAAAAATCGATTTAGTTTCAAGATGTACAATGAAACCTCTCTCTGTGTGTGTGTGTGTGTGTGTGTGTGTGTGTGTGCGCGCGCGCGCTTGGCCTAAATAACGTAGCTTTCGCATCGGCCTGTGTGAATTTTTTAACACTTTCTTGTAATGTAGTATAGACAGCCTAATATTATAAAGTACATTTGAAGCGATATTACAAGCGATATTTGAATATAGAATGAGAATCGGAACGGCCCAGCAGCGAGCGGGTTCATTCACTTCGTTTCTTATTCGATGTTGTATTGTACTTTGGACATTTTTTTGATCATTCGCGTGATTGTGCAAAATATTTATTTAACAAACTGCCACGGATTTAGTTCTCTTCAAATAAGTATGATAGAAAGAAAGTAGGAGATTCGGTAGTTTTGAAAACAAACATCCTCGTTCCTAACCTCGGAACCCCTTATTCGGCGATTATATTAAAATAACGAAAAAAAATGAAAACAAATATATTTGTTTTTTTTTTTATTTATTTCGGCAATGTCTATAGAAGTAAGTGAAGAAATTCAACCAATCGAAATCAATGTTTCTTTAAAGAAATTAAATATTTTTTCAACAGTTTAATTTCGAATTAAGCTTGGACTTGAAGAAATTAAGGAAATTGATGAGCACGTTTGTTAATTGTCATTCATTGTCATTTCACGATCTCTTGTTTTACTATTTTACTGTATTTCAAACAAATCTCAATGTATATACGACGAAAAAAATCCTTATAACATCGCATAAGTAACGCGTAATAATTATTCCAAGCGAATTTTTACTTTACAATAAAAATTAATTCAAAATTAATACAATTTTTATTGGTGATTTTCGGAGGTTGTTTTTTTTTTTTTAACGCAAATCTTAAATCACGTTGGATTTGCCGATATATATACATATACTCACGAAAATTTACAAAGCGTTGTTATACAAATTTACAAATTATTATAAGTCATTCCTTATCAGTCGAGGGGATGGTCGGTATAATTATTTACAGCGTCCCGATCGAACACGATTTCATGGACGTTATAATTTTTAGGCGACAGTTTTTTTTTCTTCTCTTTTCCACACCATACCCGTGCCTTTTGGCGTAAATACACGAAGCTTATGGGAGCAGAATGAGGCCTCTGTTGAAACAAGCGACATTCGACGGATACAAATCGAGCGAACGATTGGAACATTATCTGCGCGTCGCAATCGAAATTGCAATTGAAACGATAATAAGAGTGTGACAAAAAAAAACAACAACAAAAAGAAAAAAATCATGCTCGAATTTGCAAATACCTAGTGTTTCGCGCCTGTGCATTAATATTATGTTATTTCGCAATTTCGGCGCGGAGCAAGAAAAGGTCCGCGAGGCCCCGACGTCCTCTAAGCGAGAAAATAGTTTCGAGAGATTTTTGTTTTTTGTTTTTTTTTTTTTTCACCCAAAAGTAAAGTGGCGAGACTCGTCCCTCGAATGTTACAAACCACCCCGTGAGCGGTCGTCCTGCCACACTCCTCTTAATCGGAATTGCGTGGCGCTCGGTCGCCCCGGTCCCGTAAAGAACGCGCGCGAATCTCGCGCGGATCGATTCGCGAAAACGCGCCGGATAGGGGTGGCGACGCGGGGGGGGTGGGGTGGCGGCGATCTCGGAGAGCCGGCGCGGCGGCGCGTCCGACCGGCGGGCGCCACGGGCGCCCGGATGAGTCACGCATCGGGGGGGGGGGGAAGGAAGCTGCGCCGTACGTAAAGCGCCACGGTGGCCCGATGCGCGGGATTTTATCCCGTTAACGGTTGCCGTCCTCCCCTCGCCCCCCCCCATTCCCAACCGAGTTTGGCGCTCGTCTCTCGTATGTATCTATGTGACGCGCACACTCGCACGCAACTCCGGCCAAGGGCGAAAATTTATCTCGAGATCGTTTTCACTACATGTAGATGTGTATACATATCCGTGAGGAGTGTTACGAGATGTGCACCTTATACACACACACACACACACACACACACACGCGCGCGCGTGTGTGTGTGAGGATTTTGTATTCGTTCGCGCATGATACGCGCGCACTTTATCTAGAATATATGGATCGGATCATCGCTACGGGTTCCAATCCATTTTAACGCCTGCGCTGCCTATCTTTGGGCGAAAATTCTTCTTGCTCCGACGCTCGAGCGTCCGGGATTGTATTTGATAGCGACAATACGGGGCGTGAGAAATGTTTCTAATGCCCCCCCTCCACCGCCACCCCAAACACACTACCCACAGAAAGGCATGAAATAAAAAATATCAGAATGGAAAAGTAGCTCGCTTTTGGAAGACCGAAGCGAATGACGATCCTGGACATTTTCATGATCAGGATCATTTTCAGGATCGTTTAAAGGTAATCTTGCGGTTCCTAGATAATAATGACCAGAGGTAAAAAACATTTATCCTTGGACGTGCGACCGCTTTATGGACTAAAATACACGTGCAGAGCCCATTCAAGGATTAAATGGTTATTTAATGGCAAAAATCTACGAAATGGCGACTATCAAGAAATTTGAGCCTAATTGGCCAATGTGAAAGTTATATGATTTTGTAAAAAATAGTTTATAGGAATGTTAAAATTGTCCATTATTTTCGAGGTAAATAGATGATCTAATCCATGAGTCACTTCTGTAGGTCAATTTTAGCAATTAGTCCTAATACACATATATATGCTCTTTAAAATACGAAATAAACAAAACGGCCCTTATTGAGAAAGCTGAAAGCCACCTTTGAATGACCTTAAAAATAACAACCAATGACAAGTCCAAGCCTTTTCAAATACGAAAAATCCCGTGCGATTTATTTTTTCTTTTTGTTAAAGTACTTACTTTTTGGTATTGATTCTGATGCAATCGGAGACTACCTTTCATCAATTTTTATACAACTATTAAAGAAAGTCAATCGTTATAAGAATCCATTATTGTTCTGTTCATGAATATCCAATAAACCGTAATGAAAGTCCTCCTCTGGCCCTTAAAAGGTTGAACGTTTCTTCAAAAAGAAGCTGTTTTGGGTGTGTGTGTGTGTGTGTGTGTGTGTGTGTGTGTGTGTGTGTGTTTGTTTAATACATCCGTTCTATATGCGAAATCCATCACATTAACTTAAAAAAATTTTATTTGAAAAATTCGACTTTTTTGCACGATACACGTGCAGATTTGGATTACAAGCGATGTGCAAAAAAAATATATAAATACGTACATATTTTATCGAGAGATCCGAGAAACGATGACAATTACGGAATGGGGCGATCTCGCTGCCTCCTGTAGCGTATATTCCCCATTTTGGTCGGTGTCCCAGTTCCGCTGCTCCCCCCCCCCCCCAAAGATGGACGCGCAAACAAATCGATGCAACACACACGCATACGCAGACGGGCGCGCGATAATAACGCGCGTTGAATTCGTATATTCCCGACCACGAATATACGAAGATCGAACGGATTCCATTTAGAGGGCGGATTACAAAGAGGCGAGTAAACGTGACGACGGATTGACTGTTTGTCCAGGGATCGAACAAGGAGCAGTGGAACGACAAATAGGTCACAATTCTTGTGTCTTTCAGTTTGACAAAATTTATCCCGTTAACTAGCGATCTAGTATACGTGAATATATATATATATATATATATATATATATATATATATATATATATATATATATATATGAAAATGCAGCTTCTGTATTCTTCCTTATAGTAAAGATCCGAAGTTAAAATACGAGAAATTAAAATTGAATATAATACAGATTCGAATATATCTAGAATGACATACTATATGCATATATTGCTTATTAACCGTTCCCACGAAACACAACCAAATTAACGTATCGCTAATGATGTTCTCTGTATTATTTTATTAGTGAAACGAGAAAATGGCATTAGAAGTCACAATGACAAAGCCTAAATCTCGACGGTTCGAGGATTAAGCGAGGATTTGTCGGGGCGCTGTCGTTGCTTACGTCGAACAGTAGATGGGCGCCGAGTTTGGTCGGACGTGCGAGCGATTTACTTTTTTTTTTAATGTAAAGACGCATCAATTCTAAGGACGTTATTTTTTTCGTCGACCAACTATTTTGAAGAACTGCGTTGAACTGGAGAAAAATATTTACTTGCGGAAAAATCTTGAAAATTGCCGTTCGCGATAACGAAGAATCAAATATTTGTGAAACTTATCTTTCAGATTTATGAAAATCTTTTTCTAAGATTCTTTTTTTTTGGTAACATCCTTGGTTTTCTTATTTTTTTTTTTTGCAAATTTATAGTTACAATTCATAATAATGAATACGGATAATTATGGTATAATAATTAATCCTGACAGAGCATTTAAAATAAATGAAAAGAGCTATTTTCATGGATTACATTTATTAGTATAGAGAAAGTAAGAGTGAAAATAAATATACGTAATTTACGAACACACACACACACACACACACACACACACACACATATCGTAAAATTTGAAGAAACATTAAAAGATTCTTTAATGCAGATATAACGTGTATAATGTTAAAAAATTTATTGTATTTTATCGATTTGATTATTTTTAATTATCATCCAAAACGAAGATATTTAAAAACTCGATACGTTGACTAACGATCGTCCCTCTCCCGTAATTTATCTCATTAGGCACAAAAGTTTAAAAAATAAAAATTTTTCATTTTCTACCTTCATTGTATTATGTACGTAGCAATGTTTTTGTAATGAGAAATAGACTCTAATGTAATATCGCAGCTGATTTACTTGCTTACGGTCCGTACCTGCCACTTATGCGGAGGTTCTTCTTTCTCGAGAACTGTACATTCCGAATTTTTTTTAAACTCGAAAAATCCTCGTCGAAAAATCTCGGATTCTCCCTTTTCTTTCTGATCGTCTTTTTCTACGAAAATCCAATGAAACTCATTAGCGACTACGATGCTCCTATATAGTCATTCCTAAAACCACAAACATTTAAATATCGTAAGGATTTTCAAATCGCAATCTCATCGGTCGATCGATCGAAAGTAACGGCTAATCGTTTTATTGGAATATCTCAGTTCGCCATTTTATCGAACTCTTAAGCCAAACTCCGTGTGAATTTCGTAAGCGGATAATTTTAACGACATACGCGATTAAAATCAAACTTGGCAGCTTTCGCGGTCGTAAGCCTGTTTTTGTATTTCTCTCTCTCTCTCTCTCTCTCTCTCTCTCTCTCTCTCTCTCTCTCTCTTTCTCCCTCTATATATATATATATATGTATATATGGAAAATTTTTTTCGGAAACTCACACTTGGCGCATGCGAGCGCGTCACTTGCCCCATTGCCCCGTAGCTTCTCCTCGTCCCGGCCGTTTTATCCGGCCGCGTGTACGCAAGACGAGATAGGGGCCAGACGTATGAAATAACAGTAGTGCTGCGCCGTGAACCGTGCGGGCGGCAGGGGGCCGGGGGAGGAGGTGTTCGGTGCCAGTTGCGGGGTTCGACCGGTTGAGTCACCTCTCCCCCCGTTTTCCATTCCGCTCGCCCTCCCCGCCCCCTTCCCCAGCCGCTCTTTCTCTCTCCCCGGCCGTGCATCGCCGTTCAATTTCACCGCGGCACCGCCGCGCACCGCCGATCGTTCCCTCAGCCGTTATGGCCGATCCCGCCCGACTCCGCCGCGATCGCGCGCAATTGGAATCGCCGTGGGGTCGGCGAGAGTTGGGGTGAGCGGCGAACCCCCCCCTCCCCCCAACCCAGGGGAGAGGGTGGGACGGGGTCGCGAGCAATTTTCTACGGGGCGGGGGCGCGTACGAACGGCGCGGCAGGTATAGGTTTGTATACAAGTGCGCGCGGGCACTTCCGACAGCGGCACACGGTGGACGGACGATGGTGATTCGCTCGACGCCCGTCGCGCCTCGTGCGTGAAAAACTTTTTTCAATGCCTCGACAGGCACGCGCATATCTGTATATTTACATGTATATATCTACCTAACTACCTATATATATATAATACACTGCGTTTTTTTGCCCGAGAGGAAAAAAATATTCCAGTTTTCTACAATGAATAAGATGCTAAAACAAAAATATGGCACTGTAAATATGCTGCGATAAATATCTATAGTTTATAAATTAGCAAAGTTGTGAAGATTGTTATATTGGTCCCCAAGAAATATTTTAAATGTGTGTGCGTGCGTGCGTGTGTGTGCGCGCGCCAGGCTACACATATGTAATTTATATTATAGCCCAGTTAGAATATTTTGTCATTATAATTTTAGAGATATCAGATTCTTTTTCTTTCACGAAATTGAAAATGTAATCTGGAAAACTTTATATAGATAGAGAGACCAGTGGATTACTAATTTAAAAGAAATTTAAAATGTTAAAAAAGGACATAAAATTTATAAGAGATTCGTTGGAAAATACATGGGCAATGGATTTTTCCTCAGACAGAATCTAAAGACACATCCTCCATACTAAAATCAAGTAGAGATATTGAATAAAATTGCTATTATCTAAATTCTTAAAATATTAATTATTTAAATTGTTGTTATATTATATGTATTATATAAATCGTATTTGTCGACAAACGAAGGAATCTAATATTATAGTAGCATTCGTTAATAATTTTTTTTTAATATTCCTGACTTTTAACAGCGAGTTCTGTCGATTTTCGCTCAATTGCGGTCAACAAAACCGACAGGATATTTTCATCTATAGAACTAAATAAAATTATTGCTTACTGCTAACTACTAATACTTTGATGATTTTATCTAGTAAATAATAATAGCTATTAATAACTTAACATTAATTATTGGTATAATACATTAATAAGATTACTATAATAATAGCATTTTATTGTTTCTTTCTTAATTGTTACATTAATAAATAATTGGCTATATATTGAGTTTTATTCTGCCGGAACACTTCAATAAGACGATTTTTAATTACTGCTTTATCTTGCCTTAAGATTTTCTCCTTTCTGGAAGGATATAAAATAATTAACGATAATTGTATAATATATACATTGTGGACTATATGACTTAGTGTTAATACGTCAAGCGATATTTTCGAAATGGATTTCAATCTATTCATGTTATTTCGATAATCGCACAGTATGTCTTGTTAATAAATCTTTGATCAGCCTTTTAATTCCAAATGAATGAAAGAATATCTATATATATATATATATATATATATATATATATATATATATATATATATAAATTTAATCAATAAATTGAATCACAAAGCGCAGAATAATTTATCGCTTCGTTAAAAAAAAACAAAAATTTATAAAACGAAATGCAACCTTACAATTTGAAATTCGGTTAATTATCGAAATAATCCCGACTCTTTAGAAATTCCGTTTAAAGCATTGCGCAACGTTTAAGTAAAAACTTTACAATAAGAAAAAATCACGCTTTACAATTGGAATCTTTTACATTGCTTCAAAATTAATTTGTTACTAACATAAAATTTCTTTTTTAACGGTAGAATTATATCATAGTAATGGGAATGCGTATCATGTAGTTACCGTTTGATAATCTTAATGCATTATTAATACTTACAAAAATTACAATAATGTAGCTGATACAATATTTACGTATCGCACGAGAGCATTTTTTTTTCTACATGTACACACACATATATTAATAGTATATGCGCAGACTTAAAACTTAATTTTTATGTGCCGAGCACAAAAATAACTTACATACTTTACATAACACACTTTTAAGGTTTTAAGTTCAGCAGATGTTTTCCTTTTTCCTCTTTATTTTTTTTTTTATTTCATTACGTAGTTTTCATATAGTTAACATTTAAGGTTTTTATCGGTGAGCAACGATCTTCTCGCGATGATCGTTAAATGTAAGAAATAAACAATGAATTTTCTTTGTTACTGTTATTATTTGTTTTTGTCATTTTCCGCCTTTGTTTTGCTTTTCCTACAAATTCCATGGAACAGAGGGAATATTCGTGTTTTAATGATAAACCGTATAAAAAGGCACTACATTACGATACAGTTGTCATTAAATATCGATGAGGATCGATATACAAAAATATAGTGGATTTTTGCAGAAATATATATATGTATATAGATGACCTATGCGAAGCAAGCCTTTACATATATCTATATATATGCTCACACTTGGAATGTTCGACTATTTCGATTGTTCCATCATTCTTATAAATATATATATGAGCGCGTAATTACATTTAGCAAAGCAGTTTTCACCTTCGTCCCTTGTAAGTTTTATACTATATTTCACGAATCTTCCGCATATATATATATATATATATATATATATATATATATATATATATAAATATGCATGTCGCTATATGATGAACAGAATATATCATGAATCGCAAAAAGTCATATCTGAATTAACGCCAATTAATTGAAAAAGTTACACTGTTGTAACGATTATTATAAATGTAAAATTCTATAATTAATTGAAATTTATTGTAACCCGCTTAATACACTACATATACACTCTATAATCGATAGTTTATATTCTAAGATTAAGAAATATATATATATATATATATATATATATATATATATATATATATAGTCACAGATTCGAAACTCCTTTTTTCTTACTACTTCTTTTTTTACTAAGAACTTAATAATAAATAATTGTAATGGACGAAAATAATACAAACTCGAGGTTCTACATTCTTTTACGTTGTATTACATATATATATATCTATATATAGGACGAAATAGCGATTTTACTTTGCATATAATATGCAGAATGCGCGACAAAATTTTCAGAAGCTCGATACACGACACGCGAAATTCTTACGATTCTTTAAGATCTGGTCGATTAATCCAATCCTATATATCTATATCTATTTGTTAATACAAGCTACTCGGCAGGCAGAAATACGCAGAAATACGGTATATTCTATTGCAGTGTCGACGATTATCGTTGCGTTATAAATAAGAAACACAGGCATTGCTATCGAACGTTACGATTTAAATCCTCAGCAGTGTCGTATAGATTTCAGTTGTTATTTATTTATTTTTTTTTTTTTTTTGATTTTTGCATTCGAATAAAAAAAATTTTCAAACATGCCCGACGAGGCCCGGAAATGGGGTAGATTACAGGGTTTATGCGGCGGCTCTTCTTTATCTCACGTATAATAAGGCAGTTTCAAGCAAGCGGCATGACAAGGCAGTATTGAGTTATAAAAATAGCAATTTATATATATATATATATGAGTGTGTGTGTGTGTGTGTATAAGCTATCGCACAAACTTAATAATATATAATAATATATTTATATCAAGATTGTGTTTACATATATATATATATATATATATATATATATATATATATATATATACACGTCCCTATTAAACATTATAATGTAAAGCCACGTTAATATAGACGCATTATTTTTTTTCTGAACACTTTCTTCAAATCGAAACGTATAGCTTTTAGAAATTCTAATGTATTCTATAAGATCGTTCCTCAAAAGACCAATGAATTATATAAATCGAAGATTCTTAAAATGGCTCGAGCATGCCATTCTCACGTAAGTTCCATTCTTATCAAATTCTAAACGGAATACAGATAATTCGTTTAGTTTGAAAATCATACAAGAAACACTGAGAACTTGAAATGAGTCGGCATTTAATTAGTGCTGAAATTATTCGTTCGTCTGGATATCCGTTCGGATTATTCCTCTGTCAATTTAAAAAAAAAACTGGATAGCATCGAAATCCCGTTAATATCCAATATGGATACAATTATCAGATCGGTGCTTGAATATCCGCAATAGTTTTTTTTTTAAAGATTAAACTCTATAATTATTTATTTCATACTCACAGAACGAATTTACCTAATTAAACGGGTCGCAGCATAAATACTATATAGTACTATATTTAATTGAGAAATATTGTAGTCAGTAAATAATGCGGTAAAGTAACGTAATTCAAATATTCGTATTCGGTAATTAATCGGATGTTTTTATCCATGTGTATCCGAATATCCGGATTGTTCTTTTAGTCGAAAAAGAAAGAAAAAACAACAAAAATTAGGATAGAAATCCCTGAATTACATTGACCAGTGAAACGTATTTATAGTTACCGTGTGTATAATATTTGAAAGAAATCAAACAAATATTTTTATCTAAGTCAATGGATGAAATTTTTTTTGTTATTTCACAAAAGTGTGTAACACCGAGCAAACTTTCAAATTAAGCGAAATAATCAATATTGGGAGAGACAGGGAAAACTGTACACACAAGTTGCAGAAACGTAAAAAGGATTCGCATATTATATTTTTGTTGATTTTTCTTTTTTGTCGTATTTCGCTACACGAGCATTGGTCTTCGAATTTTGCAAAAAGTCAAGCTAATCCCCCTTGTCGGGGCAATGATGACGATATGCTCGAGCCAACCTTTTAATATATTACAGCAATTGTTTCTCTTTCTTAGCCAGAATATATATATATATATATATATATATATATATATACTTATTATTATTATTATATTTTTTCTCGTCTCAATATCGTCCTCTTAATAGATGCGTATAACTTTTTAAAGACATAGCCTTAAAAAAAAAACAAAAAAAAAAAAAACAAGACCATTCGACGTTGCTTCCCGTACAGACGAGAGAATTTTCATTTCTTATTTTCAGCGATTTTGCGCATCCTATCGCCAAACAAAACATGATCTAGAATATACATTTAATATGCACAGATATATCGACTTCCTCCTCCTTCCATAAGAAATGAACAATATATATAGTCGAAAAAAATTTCACATTGTATGCTCGTACACCTTTATATATAGTGACACATTTCGCTGCTACTGCACCTTGTACAGTCTGTGCATCGATCGTTCCTCTCTCTCTCTCTCTCTCTCTCTCTCTCTCTCTCTCTCTCTCTCTCTCTCTCTCTCTGCGTCTCTCTCAAAAAAGGAAAAATCCGCCAACTTGCAGTGACACAGACATACGATGTATATATAAGAGTCGCACACGCACGTACATATATATATATATATATATATATATATATATATATACATATATATGTGTGTGTCCGTGTGTATGCATGGATTTACAGCCAGTCCCTCGCAGCCAGGACGACCGGGGCGACGAGGAGCAGGAGCGTCAGCAGCATTGGCGCGCCCAGCGGCCCAGCCCCGGCCACCGTCGCCCCGTTCGTTCGCCGCTCGAGGGCGGCGCCGATCGCCCGCATCAGCGGATACTGGTGCAGGCCGTGCTCCTCCTCCTCGACGTGATTGCCCCTGTGCTCGGGCGCGCAGTCGCCCCGGAAGTCGTCGGTGTCGATGCTCCAGACCATCACGCCGCCGAGGCCGAGCCGCATCGCCAGGTGGATCTGCGCGCGTGCGGATGCACAGATAGAGACATGTAGATATATATATATATATATTTGTACGTATCATTCGATCGTCGCGTTGCCGCGGATTTTATTATTTTGAGGGGATGAAGTAGTGAAAATAGTACTATAATGAAAAATAATCACGATCGAGTTATTAGAAGTCGTGACACTTTTGCATTTAATACGTAGATCGCGAACGGGACAAATATAGATTTTATACCACGTGAGTTTATAAAAAGCAAACGAACGGTCATGCTTATGAAAGAGAATAAACGCAGAATTTTGAAATGCCGTGGCGTTAAAAATTTAAAGCAGAGATCGATCGATCGTGTGGTTAATTTTGAAATTTCATAAAGATTGTTTAACTTTTCTAAATTGTCGATTGTACGTAAGAGAATTTAAAAAGACAAAGAAAAGTGTCTCATTGCGAGAATGTTTTTTGAAAGATTTTCATGAAATTTTCCGAATTACCTTGCTCTGCAGACTTCTCACATTGTCGTAGACGATAACTCTATTCTGGAACACCAGGTAAGGCGTGCTGCTCAAATTGTCCCACTTGTCGGCCCACGTTCGATTCGACCTCAAGTATCGGCAGATCTGAAAATACGGGAAAAGTTTTTCGTCAATTGCTCGCGACGCGCGCCTCGGATAAATCGTAAAAACGTCGGCAGCGTACCTCGTTGTAGCCGAGGAAGCCCTCCTGATTGCTGAACGGGCCGGACCAGCTGGTCTTCGAGCTCGGCTTGCCGATCGGATTCTCGTCGGGCGAGCGCAGGCCCTCCGCGAGTACGAAGGCGCGCCCGTAGGTGGGCAGGCCGAGGATCAGCTTGTGCGCCCTCACGCCGCTCTCCAGCACGTAATTCAGGGTTTTGTTCTGCGGCGAGGAATTCGGCAACAGCGTCAAAAAAAAAAAAACAAGTTTGGCCATTACCTCGCGAGAAAATTTTCCAAGCCAAGGGAAACTCTGCGCCGCGAGTTCGGGGAAAATTTGCTGGGGCGGAGAATTGTAAATTTTTTTACAACAACAATTCCAAAAAATTTTCTCGTCGCACAATTGGGATTCGAACGTATACGTGAAAAAAAAAAAAAATCTTAGAGATAAATAAACTAGCTTAGAGAAATCGACGAGGCGCGACAAAAATAGAACACCCACCACTTCGTCCAGCGGCGCATTTGGCATGACGACCTCGCCCTCGAGCACGTGATAATCGTATGTCATCAGGTGGATGTAGTCGACGTGCTGCGACATCTTGCGCACGTCGTAGCGCCTCCTCATGGACTCCGTGTCGGCGGCGATCGCCACGGTCAGCAGGAAGCCGTGGGGCTTGAACGCGTGCCTCAGCTCCTGGGGAGGTAATAAAAGTGGGGCGGACTCGTGTGAATAAACGGCGTAAACGTGATCGCGAGGCGCGCGTGTGGATTTTCATGCGCGAAATTGAGGTGACGAGTTGCTCTTTGAATGGGTCCGTGTAGAAATTTCGCTGTACCAATACTAAGATTAGATCGGAATCCGAGTAGAATTTTCGCATCCTCCCCCCCCCCGCCTCGGTTAACTTGGCGTTCTGAATTTCGATGGCGCTTCGATCGCCTTGGATTTCCCGGCAGGAATCCGGACAGAAAGCTCTACGATCGACTGGGCCAAGTATTTGAAACATTTTTTAAGAACTGGAAAACATCAGCGCTGATTTTGGGTCCACTAGACAGACACTTTTTATGTTTCAATTTTCCATTTACTTTATAATATGTTTTATTTCAAAATATTTGAATATATTTATTTACTTATTTATACAATTTATATATATATTCAAATGGTCCAATTTTGTTTTAATTTTTAATTCTATCAAAGTCATATTTAAATTACAAATAAAAATAAATATATTTAAAAAATATTTAATATGAAGATATAAATTTAGTTGAATATATTAAATAGTTATACATTGTGAATATTATTATGAATGAATTTTTGGTTAAAAATCCTGAGATATGATATCTCGTTATCTTTACTAGATTAATTCATTCGATTTTTATCATAACAATATTTTACCTCTTAAAAAATAGAGACTTTAAAGAAAATTGAAAATGAGTAAAACTATTATCGATATAAGTATTTTGAATTAATCATTGTAAATAATAAATTAGTTTAAAACTACAAAAGTAAAAAACAAATAGTAAAGATAGTTGAAGAATTTTGTATGACGGCTTTTCCACGCTAATTCTATGCTATGTGTAGATAAACAAATATAAATTTCGAACCCAGGCCAGCCTCGAATGAATTATTCATATATTCAATATTTTTGATGAAGAAGTAAATATAAATGTTAATCTATATCGTAAATGACGCATAAAAGTCTTAAATTTTTTTTTTGTTTTAAATAAATTCATATAGGATTTTTCCTAGGTTCATCAATAGGAATCCTGTTAATAAAAAAAAAAATGAGACTCATCCGTTAAGGACCATACGACGATTCCTAGCCTGATTCGGCGATGATTACCACAAAATTTCTACACGGAGGAATTTAAAGAGCAAAACGACGAGGAGAGTATAAAACAAAATCAATAAATATATCAACAAATATAATGATTGCAATGAAAAGGTATCGAATAACGTTTGGCGTATCGCCACTTGCACGCCATATCGTATACACATACATACATACATACATACACACACCCATATATATATATATATATAAATATATATATATATATATATATATATATATATATATATATAGATGATCCGCTAATCTCCCGAAAATAAAACGAAGCTGCATTGTAGACGTACCTCGAGAAGCTGCAGGAAATTGAATTTATCGTAGTCGGCGCCACCTCTGTCCGTAGGGAATTCCCAGTCCATGTCGAGACCCTGGAAGTTGTGCGCCCTGCAACGTTCGCCATAAACAATTAGCCCTTTAGCATCTCCGTATATCGTTAATCCAGCGCCCATCCAAACAAAAAAAAACAAAAAAAAAAAACAAAAAAAAAACAACAACAAAAAACAACAAAAAAAAGGAGAAAACAAAGACAGATAAACGATCGCGCCCCACGCCTTATACCGACCGTAAAAAGTCGACCACGCTGAATACGAAGCGCTTCCGATGATTCGGATCCTTGGCCATCTGGGAATAATTGAAGCTGCCCTCGTTCCATCCGCCCACCGCCAGCGAGACCTTAAGGCCCGGATTCTGGTAGCGGAGCAGCGTCAGCTTACGATAGCCGTCCTTGCCTAAGGAATACGTATCTTGGCGTATAAAGTATTTATGAAAGCAAGAAGAAAACAAAAAAGAATCGTCACTTTCTCCATCTCGTCCGCTTGGCTATTATCTAAGTTTGCCTTTACTGTGCTCGTACTAGACGAAGGCACTTGCTAGACTAGGGGGTGAATCGTCGGATGATACAGGCAATTTTAATCGCACAGGTGTCGCTAAGTTGGTGATCGGATAAATGTATATGTGTAACCATTATTACAGGGAAGCAGCGTATATATATATATATATAAAGTCTACGTGATATTGGAATATCATACGTGTTTCAACAAGCGAGCGCTTAGTTATCACACGATCGCAATACTACTAACAACCGTGAATACAGTTCCGACGTCAACAAGTAGACGACTTTATCAAAAGGAGAATAATAAATGTTTCAATTGCGTGTACGTGCGATTTCGGTTATTGGACATTTTTATGCGCAATCTAACTCATCGCTATCGTGGCCATTGTTATCATCGCTCGTGAATACATTGCCAATGTCCTTTTGTCGTTGAGGGAAGCTCTATGGACATTAGACATGGAGGGAAATGTCGCGCGAAAATTTACTAAACTCTCCACCGATAGGAGGGCAGACATGGCTAACGTGAAATTTTTCATTAATTTTGATTAAGAATTGGTACGACTAATAAAAAATTCTATCAAACATTACAGTGTTTATCTACAGTACATTTTCTCGTAATTTAAATATGATTACTTAATACAAAAGAAAGTATATAGTAATTTTTATGAAACTCAATTTTTCTACGTGCATCAATTGTTACCCGTTATTAGCGATAAAACTGAGAAAGCAAGTTAATTACATAATAATCTATTTTTAAGAGAAAATCATTGGCGTAATAGAAAAAGATCGATGCTCATTGAATGGAATCAATCGGAAAACGAGAAAAGTTATTGAATTCCGATCAATTCTGCATCATTTTCACAGATCCATGAAAAAAATGTATACGATAGATCACTTTATAATGTCACACGAATCTGCATAACCGCCAGATCTAGAAATAATCTTGGTAGCTTTATATCTTATGGTAGCTTATCACGAGATTTTAATGAGATCAGAATTTGATAATCGCTAACCTAAAATATCAAATCCACAACAGGGGATAATATATATATATATATATATATATATATATATATATATATATATATATATATATATATATATATACACATATATACTTGGCTAGAGGGATAATATTCAGTGCTTCACCAATACCCAGACGAGATTCAATAAAATATTGCATTACTAATGAAAAAATTTTTTCGATTAAAGTATCGGTCTTTGTCTTGCACGAGTCTTGGGATTGTCTACAAACAGTTACAAGATCGAGAAAATATTTTAACGAATAATAATTTTTTACACATAAAATTATTACACACACAAGATTGTTACAATTGAGAAAATGATAATAAAAATGGATTCCTTTTTTAATGAACATTCATACTCTGACATTATTATATTCCGATTTGAAAAAATTCGAAAGGGAGCCACGTAGCCGTCGGCCAATCTATTTTATAATAGAGCGATCGTACAAATAAGAAATCCCTTAACCTATTAAATTATATGCAATCAAGAATATTAAAAGGAAACCTCGATTTTTAAAAGAAATCCAAGAAAGCAACTCGAACGTTATCTCCGCGATGCTTTTTCTTCAAATTGTAATTCTATTATTGTTCTACTATATTGTGGAGAATTGCATGTGACAGCCATTGGAACGCGTTAACAATATACAATACACAGTACTCATACAATTCAAGTAATTATAATAGTAATTTTTAGGACGATGACAATATGATTTAATTTGCAATAATCTCGAATGTATAAATAAAGTTTAAGCTACTAGCGAATTAAAAATTTCAAAATCAATACAGCGCTGCCAGCACCAAGATTCTCGCAATTCTTAGTTACAAGAAGAAAAACATTACAAAGACCAATATTCTCGTCACCCGAGTCTTTGTCTTGGTTTTGAAACCGTTTTTTGTCTTTTTGCGATCTCGTCTTGGGTATTGATCTTAAATTACGAGCACGCGATCGGACAAAGCCACGATTAGTCTTGAGTATTCATGAAGTAATCGTAACCTAATTAATGATAGCAAGACCGTTACGAGGGCTGTAATAAGGGATGCGTACTATTGGACATCGAGCAAGGAACATTATTATTGAGAGATACATAAAGATAGAGAGAGAGAGAGAGAGAGACAGTTGGCGCGACTTACCATTATGATCGTTGAGGTCCGCCCAGGGATCTAGGCTCCTTATCGTGAAGGACGAGCCGCTGAGGCCGGCGAACGCGTAGATCAGGTGGGTGCAGTGCTCGGCGCGCAGGTCCTCGATCTGAAAGGCGCCCTCGCCGTTCCTGTAGATCGACCAGCTCTGGAAGTAGCAGGCCACGTACTTGTCGTGACTCGGCTTCCTCGTCGTCTGAACTGCAGGGGAGGAGTGCGAAAACGAAAATGATTGAATGAGAAAGTAACGATCGATAAGTTTTGTGGTCTGTGACAAATCTTGTGAATATTTGTGATATATATATATATATATATCAAAATGTTTTAAAAATCCGAATAGTTCGAATAATGATATATGCAGATAAGGTGAATGTATGCGAATGAGTACATAACTGTACATATGTTAGTGCACGACCATAAAGACGTTCGTTATTTTGCATGCAGGATTTTAAAAGTAAGTACGGCGATTAAATCCATTCGACCGCGTACTTGTGACATTCGAGGATTCTGTGCTTTTTTTTGACAGATGGAAAATTTGGCAATCGTATTTTCAACTGATTGTTATTTCCTCTGATCGGTACGACTATAGCTATATAGCCTCGTATCTGTAATCATACTGGTATTTTACAAGTGTTTTACGAGAGTAATGAGTATTAAATGATGGGTTGTATTCATTAAACGCACATAATTATTATCATTGAAGATTAAATTTCGCTTGCTTACGCTTAGACCGGGGCATAAGTTTTGGGACTACACTGGTGTACACGTGTTTCTCAAACGCACACTCAAGTGTCGGTATGTACGTTAGAGTACTGTCATATGATTAAATTTGGCAAAAAAATTGTTGCCTATATTGGTACAACCTTTCTTTATGTCCCTGTGAAATTTGAGCGCCATATCTCCGTTAGCGTGTGTTCGTCAGCTGTTTGTTTACAACGCAAAAAATTTGTCTGGCGATATTCACTATGGAAACAAAAGTTGATAAACGAGTTTGCTTGAAATTTTTCTGTTTCCGATGGAATTACGGCTACGGAATCGTTGAAAATGTAACAGAAGTGTTTTGGGGAGTGATGTGGCGCTCAAATGTCACAGGGACATCAAGAAAGGTTGTATCAATATAGGAGAAAAAAAACTTAGCGTAGTTTAAATGCACCAGTCCCGATCAAATTTGATCATGTGGTATTTTACATTTTCACGAAATGTATTCGTGCGTCACACAACAACGTGGCGTCGTAGGTGAATTTTTCCTCGAGACTCGTGGTATTGGAGCGAGATAAGATCAAAAGATTCATTAGTCGCATTTTGAAGATTCGAACTGCTTGACATTGGCATGATGTGAACCATGCGATTCTTAATCAGTGTTTATTTGCCGATACATTTATCTTATACGAATAATGCAACGATAAAATAACGAAGTGTTCAACCATCGGGATGGGAATGTTCGTAAAAAATTCGGATATTGATCGGAATGCTCGAATACTGAATCTTCATATCAGCTGTATGTAAAAGAGAGCGTTCGCCCTCGGGAGTCAAACCCTCCCCCATTCGTATGGTCCTACGTAAGTCTATATATTTCCTAATTATATAATTTCTAATTGCCATATTGTTTACATTCGATTTTTCATAAGTGACGTACCAATAAGGGAACACGTTTATGGCAATTCGTAGAATTAATTTAAAAAAGAACTGTTTAAAATAACTGCTGTGTCGCAAATAATAACGTTAATAATAATAACTAAACGTTATTATTTATCGACGAATGGATTGAATGTTTAATTACTCGATCGTCAAACTAATGTATGGATTGAAAGTTTTGCGGAATTACACGATGACTTAAATATTGCGCGCAGTTCGCAACAACTCGATTCTTTTACATCGACGACGAACTTATTAATTTATTCAGGAGTGCAGTCAGTTCCGCCAAATGATGATTTGAGCACGTCGTCGAACTTTTTTACTTGAACACTGCTCATCGCGCTTACAAGTTAACCGTAGAATCCTTCCCTGCATCCGGTTAAATTTCCCTAACGCTAATTGGGATCTAGCAAGGTGATCTTA
This sequence comes from Sycobia sp. Sy_11, assembly GCA_018907035.1. Lineage (NCBI taxonomy): Eukaryota > Metazoa > Arthropoda > Insecta > Hymenoptera > Epichrysomallidae > Sycobia > Sycobia sp. Sy_11. Next base: position 205,358 of record JACCIC010000312.1, on the reverse strand, counting down.
ATAGATTCCATTGTGTATATATCCCATATATTTTTTAGGATTATCTAGCAGGAATATCTAACCAGATTCTAAGTTCTAAGATTCTAAGATTCTAAGCATGTAAGAATAATTGATTCGAAAAGACTTTTATGTCAAATCTAAACTTTTTTTAATCCAGTCAAAATTTTCTTCCTCTCCGACCGAGGATTCTTCTTCCTTTCCGAAAAGTCCAAAATTGCCTAATTCATCTAAGAATGCTTGGCAGTGTCGCAGTGCCATACATTTCATATCGTATAGATCCTCACAATCAGGAAGCGGGTCCGCAAGAGCCTTGCGAGCTCGGATCGCCTTCGTTATATCGACCATTGGCGCCGCGGAATTCTGCGACCTTGAAAGCTTGAATTGCAAATGCCGACGATATTTTGACTTATAAATTATACGATCCAGTTCGTTCTCCGATAGCTCCGGCACTGTTATATACAAGTACTAAAGCTTCATCGTCCCAGTGTAAATATATATAGATCACTCTGAAAAATTGAGATTTCAAAATCAATGTTTTGTAGACTTCGTCAACTTTTTATAGATGAGTCCTGATAATACTGCAGACGTAGAGTTGAGTCGAGAGTAATTTCAAACATTTTGATAATGTTCAAACTGAAATCACTGTAAAACTTGAATATACTTTAGAGAAAAATTGTAAAGAATAGTTATCCTTTAACAATATAGTGTTCTTTAGAAGAAAAAAATCCTCACAAAATGATAAAAGTCTCAGTAACACGAGTACTTCCCACTCGAAACCCTAAAATTTAATTTATCACACGCCCTGGTCGCAGAAACACTAAATGCTTTCGTTCCACTAATTATCAGTATTACTTTATATATAGTAATCGATATCATCTTTAATCTAATTAGTTTTTATTTATTTGCTTGATCGGCCATTCAAATCTCTATTAAATATTTGGATTAAGCTTTCGAATTTTTGATTATGTTCAAATTAAAACTACTGACAAAACTATACACACGTATATATATATATATATATATATATATATATATACATATATATACATATATAGATATTTATTTATTTACTTATTTCAAAATGACCAAAAAATTACAAATTCATTTTTTAAACTATGACTATGTCGTGTTGTAAGGGTTCAAGAAAGGTTTTTGTTCTATAGCAGATTCATATAGAATTTTCTATAGAACCACAATCATACGTACCTTCTATAGGCGTCTAAAAAAAAGCTTAAAAAATTCACGATTCTCTGTGGTCACGCAAAAAATGAGATCCGAAATTTTGTAGATTAAAAATAATTTTTTCATAGAATCATCTATAGATGCACACATACTTTCTGACTCTATTCAACCCCTTTGCCGCTTTGATCCTCGCCGTGGATAACATTTAATTTTATATATATAGACGATCGGACAGCGGTGCCATTAGCGCAGAGCTTCATTAATTCGTTGGATCATTTTAAGATATCATTAAGCCTCTGAAATTTCGCATTCAACGTCCAAAGGAATGCCCGGGGCTTGCCTCGCGCGCGTCCCACCGGCGGTATATAACGGCCCCCGGCAAGGGGGACGCCATGAAAATTCAACGCCGCCGAATTAAAATTCACGGACAGTGCGACGGGTCCTGGGCAGCGAAATTTTCGAATTTTCTCCGGGCGCAAGGACGAGCCGCGTCTGGAGTATACGCTAAATGCATAGGCATAGATATATAGTTTCTTAAAACAAAATAAAAAAAAAAAATAAAAAATTTTTAATGCTACATTGTGTCGACAATCTACCACTCGTGTCGTCATTGCGGAAAAACGCGCTACTAGTATCCAAACATATATATATTTATACACTTTATGCGCACGTTCCCACGCCACCAAGGGAAAGATAGAGATAGAGAGAGATACAGAGAGAGAGAGAGAGAGAGAGAGAGAGAGAGAGAGAGAGATACAGGGAGGCACTCTTGCGCGCTGGCGCATTATATAATCACCCCGTGCGGCCCCCGGACGATGACGTGTCCGCGTTGCGCGCGTGGCGCGGCGCTACGACGGAGGAGGAACCGGAATCAAGGGTGAAATTATCGATCTCTCCACGGGCGGGTGGCGCTTATGCGTCACCGCGCCGCTGCCGGCTACGTACGTACCGACGCTGACCCCTTCAACACCCTCCCCCCCTCCACCCCCTCTGCCATCCTCCGGCCCCACGACCCACCCTCGCACCGCCACGAAGCCGTGCACGAGGCTCCAGCGAAATAGAGAGGAGGAAGAGGGGGGCGGGGATAGAGGGAGATAGAGGAAGATAGAGGGAGGGACGGGGGAATAAACGCGGGGGATCGCGCGCTTCGTATATACGACATCAACATTCGCGAAAGGAATGGGGTCAATCCTTTGTGGGGTAAGACGAGCAGCGTCTCTCGGTCGCGCATCTAAGAGACGCTTGGAACTTTGCGTGCGTGCGTTCGCGCTGCGAAGGGTTGATATAGTATGTGTGTATGCGTATATATATATATATATATATATATATATATATATATATATAGAGAGAGAGAGAGAGAGAGAGAGAGAGGAGAGAGAGAGAGAGAGAGAGATCGCGTTACGTTGCGATGCGCCGAAAGATCCACCCACTATATATATTATAGCTCTGACGGAGTATTTTGACAAGGGGTTCTGGAGAGATTCTTATACGGTTGCGTGACTTGTTAAAGAAACACTGCTAAAATTTTCTGTTTTTTTTTTTATTATTATTATCGTTATTAGTACTATATTGCTTCGAATAGCATAGGTTGAAGAGGAGGTTACAGGGAATGACACGACACTGACGAATCGCGAAAAGTTGGATAATATCAATATATCAATATCATAAATATTAATATGGATGTATGGGGAGATGAAGTCAATGACGTTAAGAGACGAATCTTGCTTTATTTACATTTGTCATAATTGTGGAAAATGTAGTTTTATAGTAATTTTCATAGTAAAAGCCTTCGGATAATCCAAGACCTTTGATAGCGTCCTCATATTTTTAGGGTGAGTTGATAAATGCAGATGGGCAGATGGACAGAAGGGAAAACGCCGTCCTCGATGTAAAATTTTTACACTACTTTTACTTACTTTAAATGGCAGCATTAAGCTGAGTTATGAAAAAGAACGGAGTTTTTGAGGATTAATATCGCAGGGATCGTTTTTACCACTCAGAAGTGAATAATCGCAATTCCAACGATACGTAGGAGACATTAACTTCTTAACGCACCGTATATTCGCACTGATATCAGTTACATCCGTTACGAGGATACATTCAAACATTTCAGCAGCCGTTAACGAAAAGTCGCTTGGGGCCAAAAAATTCATAAAATCTACAGTTCATCGTCCCTGAACGCAAGTCGATGGCGGGCAAAACGTTATCGTCGCAAATCCGAGGCCTCCGTACTCGAGCGATTAACCGCTTTACTCGCCGTTTCGACTCCTTTTCCAATAGTTGATCAAAAAAACAAAAAAAAAAAAAACAAAAAAAGAACAGGAAAAAGAGACAAAGGAGAGAATCATAAATCGTTATCTTTTAAAGTAGACCGTGTTAACAAGTCCGTAACGGCGGCCGAAAGGCTCCTTTCTCAAATATTCCGCTTATTTTCTCTATTTGCGATTTGCAGGTTATACCGGCGAACCGTATAATACGACCATTTCTAAAACTGTGGCACCGTTCGATCGTCATGTTTTATTGTTTCTTTCAGGGCAGTTCGCCTCCTCGCTTTGAAGCTATAATTGTTTACACGGACAAACATCATTATATATATAGACGAAAGTAAAACGATCGGCAATTTTAGCCATTCTATTATAAAAGTGAAAACCGATCGTAGAAGCGAGCCGCAATTGGCGATTTTACGAATATCCGGTTGATAAACAAATTTACAGCTGTCCCAATTGGTAAATATATATAACCATGATTATTATATAACCAAATATACTTTCCAAATGCATGCTATCGTACTTTACCGTCATGCTAATGGGAACAGCATCATAAAGTCGTAAACTATTCGCTATTTAACCAACTCCATTCGGTAGAAAAATCTAACGAATTTAATACTTCGTCGTCCGAGGTTTCGATCAATTTTCACGGTAGCCACGGCGAATGAATTTGCAAATCCGACCAATCCTCTGTCTCGTGCGTATACGTGCAATATCGATTTGACTCGATCGATGCGCGAGGAATTGGAGGAAGAACTCGCGCGCGATCGTCGCGCGCTCGTCGAGCGCGGAAAATCGAGGAATCGCTTCGCGGGGACAGTCTCGAAGGGTTATATGAATGGGAAAGGAGGCCTTCGTTGTGGATGGAGAAAATCCGGTGGCTCGAGGGTAAGTTTTTTTTTTTGATTTGCGCAAAGCGATTTTCCGATGTATTGATAAGCAAGAGAAAAATTCAATTCATTAAACAGGTTATATTTCTCGCGGTTGAAGAATTATACTGGACAAGTAAATTCTAAATTTCCTTTAAAGAAACGGTGTTCGAGATATTACATTCTTGGATATTAGAGTGAATATATAATATTTAAATTATATTAAAAAAAAAAACATAATTCTTTTCTTCTATTCGAAAACAGAATGAGAATTTTTTAGCCAATGATAAAAAATTCGTTGTAACAGCCGCGAACTGTAAACTACCATTTTGGTTCAAAATGCACATATTGTTCGCATCTATCTTAATATAGATGTATATATATATATATATATATATATATATATATATATATATATATCTCAAAAATGAAAAATTTCTGAATAATTTTCGTCCATTAATGAAAAATACAGATTTTCGGCCCCATGAATTGATTCGATAAGAGAGGCCTCAAGCGTTAAAGAATCGATTCAAACGCAATCCGAGATAAGAATACGATGGTAAATAATATCCGAGCTCGGCACGCGCTTAATTTTTAATCAAACAATAGCACATGGACAATTTGAAAAATAGAACCAAAAAGATGCACTTTGACGAGATTTACGTGCATTTTCTTCGAGCAATTGTCGATCGAAATTCTTTGGTTGTTGGAAATTTGTCATACTTTTCGTAATATGCGAATGACAATAAGAATAATAATTTTGATTTAACGCGCGAAGAAGGCGCGAAAAAATTAACGTATTCAATTAAATATAATAATCGCTCCTGTAGCCCGCGGATAAGTGATTCTCTAACTTTCCAGCGTTCAAGTGCATAATTAGGAATTCGCTGCTATGAGATCAATACAGGCAAATTGAACGCTCTGCAATCGGCGTTTTCTTGGAATTGTAGCGAGCGGAAGAAAGAAAATTTTTTTTTGAAAAAACAACTTTTTTAATTCTACCTGTCCATCCGATTTGTAAAAGCAAGATTTTCTGAAAAAAAAACAATTGTTTAAGATAAGAGCAGCATTGCTATACAACTTATATATATATATATATATATATATATATATATATATATATATATATATGTATATACATATACAGTTTTTATTATGTATTTTTACGAAACTTGTATAATTTTTTGTTCGATTAATGGAAAATTAACGCAAAATACTAGACGATCTCGGTGGAGCAGAAGAGCAGGATTCGTGATAATCACCAAGAGAACTTATTTTCTTCAAAATGCTGTTACGATCTATATTCGTAATAAATGGCCCAACAATATGTATGAGTACATCTACGGATTTTCATCGCAATCGATGGAGGGGGCGGGGGTGGTCGACTTTTCGGAATCTCGCCCGATCTGTCGCTGATCTTAGATGACGAATGACAAAGCCGAACTTTGGCAGATCGTCAGAGCCGCCGGGTCTCGGTCGTTCGCGAATGTCTTGAGCGGCGTTCGCCGCGACCATTACTCACTATTCGGTAGAATAGGTGGAATAGGGCTTTCCCAGCGACTGAGGGAGATAGGAGTGGGGGGTAGGGGAGGTAATAAAAGTGCATCAGGAGATTATTGGAAGTAATGGATTGACGGATACGCCCTGTGGGTCGACAAGGCCAGCGTTGGAGATCCAAGGCTTATAAAAAAAAAAAAAAAAAAAAACAAGTAAGATCCATGAATTCTTCGATGTATCGCGACCAGTAGTCGCATTATGCCAGCAGGATAAGACTTGCATATGATTCGATAAAAAAAAAAAAAAAAAAGAGTAATCGGACCGGATGAAAATTGAAAACAAAAGCGAAAAATAAAAGAAAAGAAAAAGAAGAAACCAAGGCCGCATGCGATAAACTACACGCGAACAGCAGAATTTTTTAATCGAATAAAGGACTTTATTTTCTCCCTCATTTTTTTCGACTTCCATTCCGCAAAATTACTTTCACTGGCTTCGTGTATGTGTGTGCGTACGTGTATATATATATATATCGTCATAAAAAAGGTCGCGCCGACGGCCTCTCGCGAATATTGCTGCAGCTTTATTTTTGCGGGTTATGTACAAACGGAGCACATCCTTCACCCTGAGAGAGAGATAGAGAGAGAGAGAGAGAGAGAGAGAGAGAGGAATACAAGAAATTTTCCGTGCCCTATAGGGCGCACCGATACACTATACGAATTAACCGTGTGCAATCTAACGCGACGGCGTCGAAAGCAGGCAAGGTGCGTACGGCAATGGGACGACTCATTCGCGAGGCATTCCATGCTCGGCGCCAATTTTAACGAAATGCCCGTGTATCATAGGCCAGCATCGACTGGCATGGGGAGGCCACGCCTACTCCTGCGGCAAATTTTACCGCTAGCGGAAAAATGCATATAATTAGACGTTAAAAAAACAAATTAACACCTTGCTCTTTTTCTTTTTTTTATACGAATGAACGTATTTTCGATTTATTTTTAGCTAAATACTTCTTGTATTTTAATAATTATTTATTAAATTTTCACCATACGTTTGTGCGCTGCCAAATACTATATTTCGTTTATTTTTAAGCAGCATGCGATGATTTTTTTTTGTTATCGTTTACTACTCAGTTACCTAAAATATATTTAAAGTATGTTTGAAAAAATCAGTAACGTTTTGCTTTATTATAAATTATTTCAACACGTAATTGTAATTTTATGTCAAATAATCCATTGCATTTAGAAAATTCATTTGTTTTTTTAAAAATTCCTTTTTGTTTTTGTAGACACGGATTTTGGACTATTGGTACATATTTTTTTCAGCATAGTCAAATGATGGTGTATATATATATATATATATATATATATATATATACATATATTTATTTATTTATTTATATATGTAGGGAGCATTATATTTTTATTAATTTCTTCTGGTTCTAAATGAAAATATCATACAACATTTAAGGGGCATTAAACTCGTGCCAAGTCGATATTTGGATATTTTAATTCTTTTAAATACCTGTACTATAGCAACGACTCCATTAGATAGTAATTATTATTAATACATGTTAAATTATTTACATTAGAATAAGAAATTGACATTATAGTCATTTTAATCAATTAGTGATGTATGTAAAATTTATAGTACAAAAGTTTTCAATGTATTTACATTAATATTAAAAAAATTTATATACTATATATAATATTTAAAAATAAAAATATATATTATTTAACAACGAAAAAACGTTTAATGAAAATTAATTTAAATATGTTTAGTTCAAAATGATGGGGAAAAAAGTCCATTTCAATGAAATAAAAGGGTAGCGTGTTTATTTTTTAGTCAAATTACATTCTTCCCCTATTGTGGTAAGATTTGGTTTTCCTTGTGGGTGTAGCATCCCCTAGTGAGTTGGGTAAAAAAATTAAGAGTGGTTGCCCCCACCGATGACACCAAGTTATCATATGTATAATATATATATATATATATATATATATATATATATATATATATATATATATATATATATATATATATATATATATGGAATAAATCGGGAAGAGCGAGACAGAGAGAGAGAGAGAGAAAGAGAGCATAAAAGAAATGTCAGAGCCTTCGAGGGATTATATATAGAGCAAGGGAAGGCAAAAGGCACGCGGGAAGTCGTTAATTAAAGGGACGGCGTGCTTTTCTCCAGGCGCGCGCGGGTCTCTCTCTCTCTCTCTCTCTCTCTCTCTCTCTCGGCAGTTATACAGAGATGATTGAATTTGTGCGTTGCGTCGCTTTCATGCGCGCCGCTCTTCGAAAATTCTCTCGTCCCTCATATGTATATATACGTGTGGGATTGTGAGCGCGTATGTGTAATTATCTATATGTACGTACGAATATATATTTTTATATATATATATACTTCCCTTTCTCGGGCGCGCCGGCATCTCGATGCCACGGTCGACGATGCAAACGCACCGCATTAATACTTGGCGACAGGCGGCAGTGTGTGACGTAATCCGCGGGCATCGGCCGAAGCAGGAAGATCCCGATTTCGAGTGGAGGGACAAAAGAACGGCGAGGAGAGCGAGACGCGCGCGATCTCCCTAACTTTCGAAGAATACGTACAATAATGAACGGAGACCAAGCAAAAAAAGATAGAGGAGAGAGAGAGAGAGAGAGAGGAAGTAACAAGACAGTCGCGACGTATTATCGCGGCTTTTTTTAGAATAATTGTAACTACAATCCGAGAGTTCGCACCGTTATTGTCGTACTTAAAAAAATAACCAGCCGTTTTCTACTTTCACTTCCTCTTTTCCCGTTATCTCGTTGCACCGCAGGAAATAATTTCGGCAACGTCGCTCGCCTCTATTTCTTAAGAAAATGAAATAAATACATTTATATATACACAGATATATATAAATTTCCCAATCTTCCGATTACAGGTACGGATATTTTTACACTTTTAATATTATAATAATTATACGTCGGCCGAATTGCATGTATGCGTGTACCACTACACGGCCGTGGATTTCATTACGGTACCGGGTCAGTACTCGCAATAAAACAAATTCATTGCTATACAAGTACACTCGTGCGTTTCCAGTCGAGAAATCTTCCGCGAAAAGAGCTCGAATTTCCGAATTTCTTCATTTATTTTTTTCTTCGCGAGATATACTCGTGCTAACGAACGTGGCGCTGCCCAGCGATTCATCGTCAATTTTGAAAACAACGGATAAATTTTTATAACACCCCTTTTTCATACGGCAAATACGATTCACTTATGTAGATTTGATTCCAGTTCCAGAAATTAACGTTATAAATGTATGAAAAAGAGGAAATGAAAATGCGAAGGTGAGAAATATTTTTCAATGTGTGCGGTATTGTATGGGATAATCTTAACAAAACAATGGTAAACACGCTTAATATTATCTTAACTTTAGTTTCTCAAGTAGCGCCCGAAAATATTTCTGCAATTTCGTACTAATCCGACGATTTCCCGTTGAACGACTGAGTAAACAACGTAGAACGTCTTTTAAACGGAGAAAAAAGACGAATAATTAAAACACGTTAACTTCTCGAGGCTTTAAAAAAAAAAAAAAAAAAAAAATTGTCGTAGCGTCGAGCAAAATTTGCCAATTATCGTAAATTACACCTCGTCACATCTTAATATACCTTCCAAAGACTTCGTTAAACTCTCGTCTTGCTCGCTCGATCCTACCCACTCGATGATGCATATTTAGCGCTTGCTATCCCCCCTCCCCCCCCAGAGATGGACGAATAAAGTCAAATTGAGGTATCTGAGAATGTCGTCGTATATTAAACGAAGAATTTCGTCAGGTACAGAAGCAGCCGTCGTAATCCCCAATTTCTGTCGTCGAGAACAGCACGAGTATCAAATCCCTATCAAACTTATACTTCGTCCCTTGTCGCTCGAGCGAACGGCAATGTAAATAGTAAATATAGGCCTATTTTTTTGATTATCATCTCAAGATAATTTGATTGGATGAGGGAATTAGAGGGCGTACGGACTGGTATAATACAGTCACGTGTTAGACCATAAACGGAAATCGTCAAAAACGAAAGAAGACCGCGGTCCGGCCGTATTAACCAAGGTAATTTCCAACGATACCTCGAGACAGGGAGATTAGAGAATTTTTTTCACTCCTCGGATCCGAACGCCTCGCCGATGCATCGTTTCTCCCGGCATCGAAACGAAAGTAGAGACCGGAACGTTTGGTTTGTTTTCTTTTTTGTTTTTGTTTTTTTTTTTTGCTTCATTCGCTCGGCTCGCCTGTATGTATACCATTCATGGCAATATCGTCGTATATAGGTGGATGAAATTTGCGTTTCGCTACGAATTAAGTTATCGGGAACTGTTCCGATTCTGTATTCGTCAATAAAATTATAGACTGAGAAAAAAAATCTGTTATCAAGTAAATATTTAATTATTTTGTACCAAGTAAATTATTTTCTTAAATTGAGAAAGCATCTTCTTAAATCAAGGAAGTATTTACTTAATAAACTAAAGAATTGACTTGAATCAAACCACGTACTCTTAAACCTAGTGAATATTTTCTTAATTTAAGAAAATGATTTACTTGGTACAAAACAAGTTCATATTTACTTAACATCGGAACATATTTTTTTCAGTGTAAGGCACGACTCAATGGGGGAGGGGGGCGATAAAGTACATAAGGAAATGAGAGGGAGCGGTGTTCATGGAATAATTGAAATTGATATTTTTTTAGAATATTGAACTTTTAAATAGCGCGATATTTAAAAAGTCCGACTTAACGAGAGAGAGAGAGAGAGAGAGAGAGAGAGAGGGTGAGAGTGAATCTACAATTATCATTCAAAATAGTTTTACACATTATTCTTGTTGTTGTTGTTGTTGTTGTTGTTGCTTTTATTATCTTTGTAATTGTCATTGTTATTATTATTGTTATTGTCACTATTATTATTGTTGCTGTTGTTGTTTTCGTCATTACTATTATTATTATTATTAATTTATTACAAATTTCTTAATGCGACAATATAATTTTTATACGGGAAGATATATTCCTCTATTTCCGTAGGACGACTTTTAAATACGCGCCGCGGTTCGAGACAACTCGAGCACGTCGCCCGTATAAAACGTTCGGGGTGAGTAAAAAAAAAAAAAAAAGAACGACCGAGCGAAAATGCGACGTGAGTCAACGTATAATTTAAAAATAATTATACGCAATTTTTACGAAGCGCGCGCCTCTTGTGCCACGTCGTCTTTGATATCAAGCGCTAGGAATGCGCGGGCCACCCCGTAAAAATTAATTGACATTGCTGCATTTGACTTTTTTTGTACTTTATATACGGAACAACCGGCAGTCGTTAAATTAAGCGATTTTTCCTCTAATTGCATTCTTAGACCTTTGCGAGAAAAGTTATCGAACGCTTTCAAAAAAAAAAAAAAAAAAAAGAAAAAACTAACCCCGAAATCCCAATAGGGACGAAATAATATAATGGGCTTATATGCTGGCATAGAGAACGATCAATTACAGCATGATAAAGAGAACGATGCCACGCAAAGATAAGAAATGTGTAAAAAAAAACAAATAAACATACGAAAGAAGTAAACAAAAAAATTTTTTTTCGTACATCCGCAAGCCAATAGAACATGTTGCCAAAATCATTTAATGAACCCTTTAAACGGAAGAAGGAACCGTGGATTTAAGTTGTTCAACGCTTATTTGCATACGGTATAATAAGTGTAGGCCGATAAACAAGGGTTACGAAAAAAATTTTTTGTGGAAATCATCGTCGGGAAAGCCGACAATTTTAGTCTCCTCTCTTGCACTTTGTCACTCTCTCTCTCTCTCTCTCTCTCTCTCTCTCTCTCTCTCTCTCTCTCTTCACGTCTCGCTTCGCCCCATGAAAATCTCATTAGATTATGTTAATCCACGTGGAAGTCATTCGCCGGCTATCTACTGTATGTATATGTGTGCGTGCGCGCTCGCCCCGCGGTGGTTCCCCGACTGTTCATATAGCTCCGATTGCCAACGACGAGCTTCGTTATCGAAAATTCGAAATTAACGCACGGAGTTGCGGGGAGCGACGACGCCCTCGAAGCCGTAATCGTCGTTAAATCGACGCGGTTGTCTCCGATCTGGCGAACGGATGACTTCTGTAATTTTGGCTTTATCGACGCGATCTCGAGGCCGCCGTATACTTCGCAGCTGTTCGATTGCAGAATTAGAAGCAATAAACCGTAACTTCTTTCAGGATTTTCAACATGTCGTTAAACTTTGACGGGTGTATAAGTTTTTTTTTCATAATTAACTCTACAAATATTTTACGTTTTTTTTGTTGAAGAAATAAATTTCAGTAGATATACATTCAGAAACAATTCTATAAAAACATTGTCTATTTTATATTAAAGACATATATATATATATATATATATATATATATATATATATATATATTATATATATACATATATTGTTTCGCAATAGTACAAGTTAATACGACTAACAAAGTTGATTATTTACACCGTGAAACAATTGACGTAAAGTAAAGGTCAGTTGAAGGGGGTAAAAATCAATTTACACAATATACGATTATATTTTTCATCAGAAAAGCCGAAAAATTATAAGAAAAGTTCTCGTTTGGACGTTAGAGGGGTCAAAAATAAACTTTTATTTTTGACCACCTGTTACACTGGTTATTTTCAAGATTAACCTCAAAAGCCACTTTTACAATCGAACTCAGAAATCGATTCTGTCGAAAATAAAGTTCTACTTTATGAAGTTATATATCCATCCTAAAGAAGTATTTTATTTGCAATATCTTTATTATGTCATGTTTTATTAAATGATATACGTGTACTATGTTCTTAAGAAATAATAAATCATTAATATATCTTGCAACTTTCATATGAAAATTGTGATTCAAAAATTTTAGAATCCCTTATAAGTTGTGAACATATACGATTTTTCGTTTCTTATTTTACGATTTTTATGACGTTTTCAAATTTATATTGTAAAAATTCTTATGTCTTATTTTTAAATTTTATTCCAATAATTTATAAGCGTTGCAAAATAAAAATTATAATTTGTATGAATCATATGAATTTATTTTCTTTTATATACAACCGTATTACACTGAATTTTTATTCGACTGATTTTGTTTAAAATTCGTATATCTTAAATATGGTCTTTAAAGGATTCGTCTTAAAGTCGTAGTTGAATTATTAGGCGATAATCATAAAATTTTTGTTTAACTTATTTATTCCGGAAGCAAAAGTGCAAAAGTTCAGAAAATAGTTTAAGCAATAGCTATATTTAAATACCATCAAAATACGTCGTTTATCTCAAATACATTCTTTTAGGCTAAACCTATATTTGTGAACCGCTATTTCATTATTTCAGGGTTTCGGCATCAAAATTCACATTGACTGGATTATCATTATATCATATTATGAAGGCACTAGTAGGAATTTCATGAGGCAAATATTTATCAATAAAATATCTAATCTATGAAATTATAACGTGTACGCGTATAATAATTGTGTAATTTACTTAGAAGCTTATGTAGAAACTTGAACCTGCCTTAGCATAACACCCCCCCCCCACCTATCTGTTGGATATCGTGCCCAGACATCTCTATTACCTGCAAGCAAAAAAAAAGATACTCTGTCCCGCGCAAACACTGGCCATACGTGTTTCTAACCTCAAAAATCCAGATCGTATACGAAAAATCGTTTGCTACTCGTCCCATCCCCCCATTCCTAAAGCGGTATACCGATTTTTTTAATCGCCATCAATCCCTAGACACGTCGACGACGTCAGGCATCGATCTCCCTCCCAGTACTGCGACTTCGGCGGGGATGGACGGCGTCAAATGCGACGAGGCGTCGCGGCGCGCGCCTCGCCCACCCTCTCATCCCTCACGGGACGAATAAGGAGAGGTGCGTACGCGTCGCGACGTCGCGTGCGTCGTCGTAGACAAGGTCGGGGTGTTTGTGTGTTTGTGTGTGTGCGCGCGCGCGCGCGCGTTTGTGTATGTGTGTGTATGCGCGCGCGCGCGCTGTGTGTGTTGCATATGCATGTATGTATGTATGCGCATATATAGATAATAGTCGCGCGAATGCGCATTATGCTGCTGCTGCACCCCGCACGTATACCGGCGCCACGCTGATTTTCAACCCCCGCGTGCCGGCGTCCATGGCTCTTTCTTTTTCACTCCGTCTCTCTCTCTCTCTCTCTCTCTCTCTCTCTCTCTCTCTCTCTTTATATCGATGGGGCTTTACAGAGGGGAGAATCGACGTGGTTTTTGTTGGGCTGCAAAGAGCCGAGCAAATGAGTGAGAGTGAGAGAAAGAGAGAGAGAGAGAAAAAGAGAGAGAGAGAGAGAGAGAGAGAGGAAAATCTTTGTGTTGGCGCGCGCACACGCGCTCATGCAATGAGAATCTCCGCCTTCCGCGCGTCTTATGGAGGAGGGAATCCGCTCGCGCGCCGTGTGCTTTGAATCGCGATACGAATTATATATACGTATATATATATATACATATATATATATTTATATGGAATAATGTGCGTCTATATGGATAATATATAGGCTCTGTTTATTTCGTGCGCATGGTATATAAGAGCCCGACGTAACTTTTCCTTTATTTCTCCCCCGATTTTCTTTCTTAGTCGATTTATGTTCGAAAGGAGCCACGGGGATTTTGAAATATAATCAAGGACTCGGGCGGGGAGGGTCTATAGGTATACCAGCACACACGCACACACACAAACACAAACTTATATTTATAGATTTAGAACAATGCCGAGTGCGGGAATTTGGGTATTGAACGAAGATAAAAAAGGTACGCGTAGACGCGTGTGCGCACCCATACGCATATAATACATGTAGTCAATGAAATTTGTAAAGGCAGTCCAATGTGTGAAGTTTTACTGCTCTCTACGGCTATTTATAAATAATAGATATACGAAACATTGCGGTTAGATCCATTGTGACGATATCGTGACAGCTGGAGAGATTAATAAGCCGAGGACAATCGCTTTCATCGGGGAATAAATTTTCGGCGATTTATTAAATTTCTGAGATCGCATATATATATATATATATATATATATATATATATATATATATATATATAGACGAAAAACGTTCTTCCCGAAAAAAATAATATATTTTATGCATTTATCGCGATAGTTTATGCGATTCTTAATGCGTGTAAAACCATACCTCAATGCGTTAGGTTGCGTAATCACTAAATAAAATTATACATTCTAGATCTTTAGGAATTGAAAGTATCTGATTCTGTAATTTTCGTCTGCATCACTTGTAGAAGTACATCTTTAGTGAATACAAGCTTCATTTTAATATAATAACAGCAATTTCGTGTATATATATATATATATATATATATATATATATATATATATATATATATATATAATGACATCAAGTTATGGATTCAGGAACAAGTGGTTGATATACGAGGTCGGATTATGTAATATATTGGTTAGCCAGATTGTAAGGCCAAAGATCGTGTAGAATGTGGAACCTTTCACCAGCACTGTATATATATATATATATATATATATATATATATATATATATATATATATATCTATTAAAAATACAATCTAAATTCAGGTTGCCGCGTTTAGGCAGGAGAATTGCGGTTTGTATACCATTTGTACCGTTAAGCTTTTATTACCGCGTATAATAACTAAAAGCAACTATAATTATTGTTAATAAAAGCTACAGAGAGAGAGAGAGAGAGAGAGAGAGAGAGAGAGAGAGAGGAAGCAATCTGCGCTCGTTCGTGATACTGTAATATTATATATATATAAAAGCGAAATGCGGATATACGCGGTTTTGACGCTCGATAATTTTGTAACCGTATATATCTATACGCAATGAGAGTAGAAAGTCCGATATTTTCGGCGGACGGTCTCCCGAGGACGAGCGCGGTATTCAGAATTCCCATCGATTTTTGGCCGCTTCCTCGATGCTCGATGAAGAGTGCTCGGCTTCGACAGAACGATTTTATCCTTCGAATAATTATGCGTCTTATATACATACACACACACACACGCGTACACACATATGAGAAGTCTACACTAAAGAAGAAGAAAGTGCACAGAAAGTGTTTTTTACGGAGTCTTTTTTTTTACTAAAGAGGGACGATCGTTTTTCAGGAAAAATTTTTTTTTTTTTTTTAAACATCATCTCGCTCGAATAAAAACATTCATTCGAATTAGACGCCATGTCACGGAATTTGCGTCGGTACGGATGCCTCGCGAAGTGTTATTTTAATAAAAGACAATGCCTACTGTCCTCTATTATCGTCATTACCAAGTCGCTTGTTACTCTCGCTTTTAATCCGCCTTTTACACGATTCCCGATCCCCCATGTTCGCGCATTTTTGTCTTTGAAAATAATGGAACGGACGATGCGAGCCGACTTCATTCGTTGGATTTACAGCGCTACTAATAAAACCATATATATATATATATATATATATATATATATATATATATATATGAACTTTATGCGTACTGTAATGTACGTAGCTGTCCATTTCAATCGTGACAATCTTGAATATTCCAATAAATTCACGGCGTTATGAAACGTTTCGAGTATATAGAATATGAACATCCTTTGTAGCCGATAAAATTAACATAGTTCGTATGTCGACTTTTACCTCTCTCTCCCTCTCCCACTCTCACTGACCCTCTCTCTCTCTCTCTGCGCCTCGCTCTTTCCCCCCTCCGTCGCGCGCCGCAATATTCGTGTAATGTACGCCGGACGCGTATGCCTATATACCATATAGAAACCCTACGAGCGAGCGATTTTTTTCTCCCCCTCCCGCCGCTCCTTCCTTTCGCGGCATCGTATCGAATTTCGCGCCTTCCTCCTCCCGCCCTCCCCCCAGCCCCTCTCTAACCTCGTACCTCCGTTTACCCACGGATAAACCCACCCCTGCACATCTGTCGCTACGCGCGCGACTCTCGCGCTGTACTTCCGATTCGCGGAGGGATTGTCCTCCTCCCCCCCCGCCCCTCGTCACTTTCGGATGCCGCCGGGCCGACGGGAATGGGGCGGTGAGGTGTGTGGCGCGGCGAGGGGGGAGGGGGAGGGGGCGGCGGATAACTTAAGAGGCTGCACGGCGACGCGCGTACGCGCGGGCTAAGCGTCCGCGAGCGAACGCTCGTACGGCCCGCTGGATGAAAATTCGCGAGGTCGCGAGGTGTAGTCGTACGGGATCGTTTGAATTCGCGGCGAACCTCCCTCCCCCGACCCCCGCGCTCCGTCAGCCGCGAAGACGATTGAGCGCGCGACTCGGCGGATCGGAGGATCGCGGAGAGGAGATGGCGGTGGACGGCGGGGGGGGGAGGGGGACGTAACCAACGAGCGGACGGTTCGACGGTCCGCGTAAATAAGTCGAATATTTCGAATTGACCTGCGAGAGGAACGAACGTGGCCGGGGTCCGAGGGGGGAGGGGGGAGTGTTGGGCATCGCCTAATCGGAACCGGTTACGCACACGCAAGCACGCATGCATTGATCTCTGTCGCGCGCATCTCGATGATCGCGTTATCCTTTCCCTTCTCCTTAAGAAATTCGCGTATAGTCGATGATTTTACGTATATCAATTCTTAGCAGTCTGTTGAAAATTTCGTTTATGCTTAAAATGTACGCGTAGAACTAGTTCCTAAAGTGTGTCCTAATCTGTCAAAATGTTTCTAGAGTAAAATCTTTCAAGAGTTATACACACAGGCACACACACGTATATATATATATATACATCTATATCGTTAGAGAATGTGAAAATTATGATAGCTGACCTTGATATAAGCAGGTTAACAATTATATATATATATCGAATACGTATATAAAGCGCACCCAAAGTCGCATTTTATCTTGCATCCACAATAAGAGCAATCTACGATAATACATATAGATGCAATAATTAAGAAAAATGATCTGCGTATATTTACATGTATTATAAAACGAAAGGTTTCGATTTCGCGGGTATTTGCAATTGCTATGAGTAATGTGCAATAAATTTAGGATTTATATACATACATAAGTTCTTTATTAATCTGATGGGGTTAAAATTTACGTATACAGCCAATAAAGAAGAATTATTACAAATTATCACGCATATTATGTACACATCCTAAAGTTTCGTGTTTCATAGCGGACAAAATCGCCAAAAATTTCAGAGCGAAACCGTTATATGAGATTGGATTGTGAAGGAAATTGAATAAAAAATGATAAACGACGTAATTTACATATGTATAAATACCGCATGTCTCATTACCACCTCAGTCCGAGGATATATGCACGCGTGTACATACATTTATACGGACGAAGAGGTTACTCGGATCCCCCGCAAGCTTAATTAATTGAATCAACCGCGAGTATATCTAAAAAAATCTTCCTTATACATATATATATATATATATATATATATATATATATATATATATATAACGTGTATACACGACTACCGTCATCATCGGCGAATCTCCGTTGCAACGGATTAGCAAAAAAAATTATTTAAATAAATAAATGAACATACGAGACAACATTAATGGATTTATGAATGTGCCAATAAATAATGCAATTGAGGGGTGAAAGGGAAGTATCTTCTTCCCCTTGCCCTCACTGTTACTACACTAAAACTTACTGAATTACTCCGACATTCGCATGTTGTAACTTTTTCTATTAGTACGATGTACATATCATAAATATATATATATATATATATATATATATATATATATATATATATATATATATAATGGCTCAATATATGAAAAACTAAAATAAATATATACTGTGGAGAATTATATTCTGTACGATTACATTGCGATAATATGAAGAAAAACAATACCATACCCAGTACATTTAACTCATTCATACTGGTTTTTCTTTTTAATCCTAATAAAATTCGAATAGATGTACATCGAAATATATATATATATATATATATATATATATCGATGTCTATTAAAATTATCAGTATATTTATTATATTATATGCATGAATTCAATGTATAGAGAACGAGCGACTTTCTCAGAGCGCGCGCTACTGAAAGGTGCCCATGTACTTATAATAACGACCGGAACCGGCCAATTCAAGGGGCAGCGAAAGCGAGCGAGCGCGCACCCGCGTCTTCTCAATCGGCTCCTCCAGACGCGCGCTCCGTGATCTCTCGTTCTCACATATATATATATATATTATATATATATATATATAGATGGTGAAAGGCAAGAAAAAAAAAGTTTAGCAGCCATCCTCTATCTTATCCTTCCATCCATCGTTGCGCGCTTCGGCACTTTCTCCGACGAAGAGAGTTTGATCCGTATCGTAATAATAAAAAACAAAAAAAAAAAAAAACAAAAAACAAAAACAAACCCGACGCTCGGTACGCGTCTACTTCTATGGCAATTACGCGCGCGGCTCTGCGTGCGCGCGTGAGTACGCGCGCGGATCAATCGCTTACTTTGCTGACTGGCGGAGACGACGGGCCCGTCGCAGAACAGCAGCGGCAGCAGCAGCAGCGACGTCAGCGGGACGAAGAGCTGCATCCTGGCGGCGGCCAAATCCAGCTCCTCCTCCTTCCTCCTCCACCGCCTCCTCCTTCGCCACCTGCTATGCCGCCGTTCTCACGTACGACGGCTGCGCGGCACCTTTGGATAATGCGTCGATACAGCGATAGGCACGGATCTTGGGAGTGTAATAGCGCGCCGTATGCGGAGAACTTTCTGTTTCTCTCTCTCTCTCTCTCTCTTATCTCACGCACTGTTTCACCTCCGGTCGATCTGGGCTGGTCTATTCTATTCTTTGTTGTTGGTTTGTTAACGGCCGAGGTTACCCTTTTCTCGCTCAGCGATCTCGTCGTCGTCTTGCGCCACGTTCGCCGCCCGATCCTCGAATTTTCTGGCTCTCTCTCTCTCTCTCTCTCTCTCTCTCTCTCTCTCTCTCTCTCTCTCTATATATATATATTTTTATATATATATGTGTGTGTATATATATAAATATATATACAACTATCTCTCCTGGAATCGCGCGCGCGCGCTCCTCCGACGTCGACTGGCCGGGTCGCGCCAGTGCGCCTTCCCGCGGAGCTGTTTTGTACACGCGAGGAGGAGGGGGTGGAGGAACCGCCGCCGCCGCCGCCGCCGCCACCGCCACCGACGCCGCCACGGCGCGACGATGTGTACACACAAACACACATACACTCACTCACACACACACACACACACAAACACACACACAGGCACGCAGACGTGCGCTTAGAAGGGAAAGTGCTCCCCGTTCGTGGGCAGCTCCACCTCCCGCCCGCCCCACCCGAGCTCTTTTACGACGTCTCTCAGGTGTGGGTGGGGAAGGGCGATAGCGAGGAGGGACGGGTGGGATCGGGGCGAAAGTCTCTTTGGCCGCCGCGCATCGTATGTAAGGGCCGCGACGACGGGGGGGGGAGGGATGCTAATAGCCTTCCCATATGCTTTCGTACAATATACGCATGCGAGTGAAGAAATTACATGTATACGTGCGCGTGCAGGCGCACGTACGTACGTCCTCTGAGCATTGACTCCTTCTATCCTTCCTTTAGGGCGACTCTGTTTTGCTCTGTTCTCGTGCAAACTTGGAACGTCGCGGTATTTCGCGATAATGCAATGTGCGTCTATATATATATATATATATATATATATATATATATATATATATATATATAATACTTTTCGTTCACAGTCATTTCATTTTGATATATAGGTGTGACGTGATGATACTTTGTGTTTTGAATCGTCGATTTCCAATAGTAATTATAAAAATCTGCGCGTGCACTAGATGTATTAAAAAGAAAAATTGCTTAATAAATCTGTTCTCAATTCATAATGAAATATGTATGTATATATATATATATATTTTTTTTTTTTTGAAAGATGCGATTTAAGGAAAATTTTGGATTAAATCCTAGATAATTTTATTATTTTAATGACAACGTTGTTAGGATAGTGTAAGAGTTAAATAATTATCCATTCTATTATTATAGATTTTTCCCATCCCATCCTCAAATTCATGAATACATTGATCGGTTTTTTTTTTATTTATACACGTACCAGACGAAATAAAAAAAGCAAAACTTTTCTATCTACCCACAAACGACATGTCGCATCATCGAATTGATCCTCTCTTATAACAACAGTGTAACGACACACGGGCTAAATTTTTAATAATTTTTTTTATGCCGATCCAAAATCAATAAATATATGGTTTACTTAATAGCGCGCGCGCGTACAAGGATCGCTTTCACAAATTAATTATATGCCCATGTATTCGGCATCCTTACATCAATTTTCGCTTTAGTCGGTCGCTGATAAAATCTGATAATAAAGCTACATCACTGTAGATCGGCTGGATATGGATACAGAGTGGCCCCGTGAGACGAGCGACGGCGAATGCTTCATTGACGAAACCGTAGTCTGACCTATTCACGGCCCGTAACTACTTGTACTATTTATATAAGGAGGAGCCTTCAAATCAAAATCGCGTCGCCACAACGTCGGAAAATCGATGCTCCTCCTTTTATTATCCCCCTTTAAGCTCGTTACGCGAAAAGTTTATAGATATATATATTGTTAATTTAATCAAAAAAGTTTAAATCTTAAGAGAAATCATAATTTTTAATCCCGATTTTCGGAGCACAAAACGAAATGTTAACTAATCGAGTTTTCAAATTAACCCGATGAAATAATGATAAACGTCTTATACCTAATCCAACATACTTATATATATATATATATATATATATATATATATATATATGTGTGTGTGTGTATATATACGTGTATATATATATATATATATATATATATATATATATATATATATATATACAGCAGTTACGAAGCAAATAAATTTTATAACAACCATACTATATACACGGCCCAAATACCTTTTGTCTCCAACGCCCCAAGGCTCGACTGGCTACACGACAATCCTTATAATTCATAGAGCCCCGTATCACAGATTCGTACACGTGCACACACATACCCGTTTATCGTGTACCTACATACTCGCGACACGAAGAACAAACCTATTTCCAGCGTTTTTATCGCGGGTCGTTTGATTCGCAGCCGTATTACGAGAGGCTAACAAAAAGAATAACAAAAAAAAACCCACTACACGTGCGCTATTATCTCCGAAACGGTGACGGATGGAATGGGGGCGGGGGGTGGTGGATGAGCGAGGAGAGGGAGGAGATACGACACATGCCACTGTATTACCCCGCCGCCGGCGTGAGTGTAGCGGGCGCGCGTGTACCGGCTGTTGTCATACACGCGTGACTTATATACGCGTTCGATGTTTGTACGCATATACACGTACAATGTGTGTGTGTGTGTGTGTGTGTGTGTGTGTGTGTGTGTGTGCGTACGCTCGTTCTATACCGGGCGTACGGCCGAGCGCGCAACCCGATGAAATCCTAGCAAATCGATCGATTTCTTTATTTTTTTTTCTTCTTTATACATACGTGTATATATATACGTTAGGGCGCGAAAGCTTCGCCCTCATCCCATTCTCTCGTCCAGCACGTACGTTCTCGTGCATGCGCCACCTGAAACGGCCGTGCATTATAAAAATGTAAAGAGAAAAAGTTTTCCTTCGATCAATTGTATCCTGTCGTTATACAGAAAGAGCTGGCATATACTTCCGGATGTACATCAATCATATATAGATATAATTTTGAAATGATTTTGATCGATATTATTTGAAATAATATTGGATTCATATAAAAATTTATAGAAGAGCATCGTAATTTCATCGAGCGAGCACCTGCTTGGTAAATTTAGACGATTTCTTCAGTTACGCGTATATACAGACTAAATGGCTCCTAATCGGTCGTAAACAATTTTGTATGATATCTAAGTATTATTGAGAACAAAACGCATAGCCTCTTTTATTTTTAATGAAAAAAAAAAATCAGTTTGTAAACACTTTAGTACAATTATCCTGTGTTATATTGTCGTGCAATACACGGACTTAAAATATAATTTATTTTAAAATTAACACTTCAATTTCATCGGAATATTGAGATACAACGCGATTAATTTTTAATATCCTTAAAACATAATCGGAACCACGAGCGTCTGCCTCACTTGATGTAGAACGGTCGTTAACCTATTTTTCGTAATCTATGGTATACGGTAATGCACAATTATTCATTTTTCTCCTCTTCCCTTTCATACGCGTATGAATCACAAAAATCTCGAGAGTTCGCACTGAACGAAGGTTCATTGCAAAAGGTTCATTGCGAAAGAAAAGTTCAGCCAAAGGCCAATGGAACAGTCCAATTCGAGATACCAAAGCGCAAAACTATATCCTATATCCACGGGTAGATGCGCAGCGATCTATGATAAAGATTAGCTTAATCGTGCATAGAGGGCGCTGGTATATCGCTTGCCTTAGCTTCCCGATTAGCTTGCCTTAGAGATTCTATACGATATATATCCTTTAAAAAGGATGTAGGAATATATAGAAGGTACCGGGAGGGATGATATTGGAAAGAAAGACAATGAGTAAAAGCTAGCGCGTACTATTTAAACAAAATCAATATTCAATAAATACGATCGAAATCGAATATGCCCGAAAGTGCAGTTACGCACTTATTACGAAATTATATGTATTCCCTCCTTTATCCCTCTATAGGAGGCAATTGTAAGCGCGGGATGTATCGCGGAACATTGCTATCGGAAACAAACACTGTTCCATAGATTTAGAATCCCGATTCTAATCTTAACATTAAAAAGTTCTTATTGTGGAAGCTATGGAGATGCGCGAAACCTTTTGCCGTCGCAGCAGCTCGACAACATGTTCGAACAGTTCGAATCTCCGATTCCCTCGAGCTGATCGAACTGTTCGAAGGCTCGAAAACCTTCGTTTAGCTCGAACGACTAAGTAAAATAAGTAACCCAGGAAAATTAGTGAAATAAAATAAGTTAATCATAATTTATACTATATACTTTATATTTGTTTGAAATTAAATGCATTCTAGTTTCCTTTTAAATAAAACATTATTTGAAACATTATCGTGTATATAATTTTTCCATATCCATACTCCATGCCCATTCGTAAAAGAAATCAAAAGCCGCAATTAAAAGTTGTACAAATAATAAGAACTTTTATGAATTTGAACAATTCTATTTATCAAATATTTAACGAGATCATAGACTATGAAAATCATTGTATAATTTAAAATTATAATTTTCCGAAATTGTGAATATTTATTTATTTTGATTTTTGAAGTTTCTTAAAAAAATTCTATAATTTTATCTGTCTCATAAGCAGAATTGCTAAGACTAATAAAACCATATATAAATGAAATAAAAAAATATTTATTCGAGCAATGCTGTTATATTAAAGGAGTTCATTTATATTTGCTTATAGTTAATGATATATTTTAGTGAATTTTGTTTTATTTAATTTAAAATACTCTTTACGTCATATTCACGTGATAATGAAATAAATATTTTTTTTTAGAAAAATGAAAATTAAAATCGATAAAACACATGGAAATGGAAAACTCTATTAAAAACCAACAACAATTAGAAAGTTCATAAAAAATGAAATTTCTAATAATTTAAAAAAAAAATCAAAAAAATATTTTTTAGAAAAATTAAATAAAAACTGAAGTAAACATTGAAAAAATAGTGAAAAATAGAATTAAAACGATATATGATGGTAAATTGAATTAGAAGTATAGAGTAAACTTTGGGGAAAAAATGAAATTTAAAAAAAACTGAAATTAAAATGTACCAAAAAAATAATCTAAAAATCTCTGGAGAGTGCAGACTGAAAAACAATAACATAAACGAATATTAGGTTTTCCTATTACTTTTCCTATATATATATATATATATATATATATATATATATATATATATATATATATATATATATATATATATATATCAATTACAGGTGGGTAAAGGTCGGTAACTCGGCAACGTGGTCGACACCTCTAGCAGTAGACACCCCTCTCCACTCCACAATCCAATTCGTCTTTCTTTCTTTCAATTCTCTTTCTGTCAGTCACAGCGCATTTGCGTACATTTTGCGCATGCGTATCAGACTTGTAGCGCGCCGGCGCGGCAAGCAAACATAATGATTTCATCTGTTCATTTGTCAATAAGGTACTGCTCTAATAAGGTTATACGCGTGGTTATACCTGGTTATACGTTTTACTTTGCGCCTATTTATAACTTGGTTGTAGGAGAGGCCTATACGGCAAGGCCTAGAACGGCCTATTTTTTTTTTTTTGTCAATTGTCAATGCATAATGCACGAAAATCTCGAACTCCGTCAAAAGTCTTCAGTCGTCCGGACAATTGCAAATTTTTATCTGGCGTGCACTGGTGTATACGTGGTATAGGATCTTGGCTTGTGCACAATATTGGCCCGCATAAATTGTTCGACGATTTAGTTATTATATTAAGATTACTGAAATATGAGTGAAAGCAGAAGACACGGTGAGCGTGCGGACGATGTGGCGGAAATAACATTGAAGAATGATGAAAATAATGCAGAAAATACGCGCGCCAGCGATGCGACAGTTACAACGGCTACAATAAATGACACAAATGTAAGAGCGGCTCAGTCTAGTCCTTTAGAGCAAAGGTTCGAAACTAGCGACTGTACGAATATTGCGCCAGTAAATTGGGAAGTGGTCGAAAATACTGTAGATACCGATACTGATATTCAAAATGCGGCAGAAATGACACAATCTAGCGATTTAATGGAAAGGTTAGTAAATTACACTTGTAGATTACACATCAGTGTTTAGTGGCCAGTATATCAATATATATATATATATGAGATTTCTGTTTCACGCTGTACGTTTACACACACCTCATAATTTCTTCGCGCGTTTTTTTCAAATATTCTTAATTCAATAGTGGAGTATTTCTCTTTCTCTCTTATAATTAAAAATGTTTTAATGATTTTTATATAAATATACAAAATAATAAATACGGTTCTGTAGTTATACATACAGTAATTTTAGTTGCTTCAAACGCAATACGTCTAATTTATTTTTATTTGATTATACAACATTAGTATTAATTTAAGATGCTCCTAATATTTTTCTATAATAAATTATTAATATTTTTAACTAATAAATTTTCTTCATTTCATCCAACAATTTAGAGATTAATTAATAATTCGAAAGGTAATTTTTAATAAAAATAATATTTTTATGGAAGGTTTTTAGAAATTAATGTTTTTGAATTGCTTAAAACGTTTTTATTGTCTGAAGAGGCAGAATGAAGTGCAAGGTGTGGTGAAATTTTTGTTTAATATGTTAATGATTCACCATAACAATTATATTATTGTAATATTTGTGCATGGTAAATTATCAATAAATAATTATTTTTTATATAATTTTTGTAGTAAAATATTTTTTTTTCAGTAATTTGATTTTGTGCGAATGTAATTCTCAGAAAAGCTAAGCCCGAAAGGCTATTCACTTCGAAAGAGAACAAGAGAACCAGTTTGAAAACCCAAGAGAACCGATGAGAGCTCAGTAAGAGCCAACGAGAACTGGTGAGAGCCTAGTGATAGCCTAATGAGAGCTTGGTAAGTGCCTAGGAGAACCACTGAGAGCTCAAGTAAGAGTCGAATATATAGACTCAAAAGACTCAAATATTAAAAAGAAAATAGAAGGAAGTTTACAAAATAATTGTTTTTTTTTTACATACATAAAGATTTGAATTAGAAAACGAGACGTTTATAGTTCAAGTCAAAGCCAAATCCTTTAAGGAGTTTAAATGAAATTTAAATTTACAATTAGATTTATAATTGTAAATATATATAGTAATTAAAAAGTAAATATATATTAATAATAAAAGTTTCATACATATATATATATATATATATATATATATATATATATATATATATATATATATATATAAACCTTTTATGAAAATTTACATCCATCGTGTACAATGCTTATTATAAACATTAAAAATATTAATAAATATAATTAAGTATATATAAATAAAATATAATTAAAAATATCTATTCATTAAAAGAATTGTTATATGAACAGTACAACAGTAATAAAATTTAATGCATATATTGCTGGTACATATTCAATTGAAAACAAAATTTTTAAATTTATTGAAATTGCATAGATTTCTACTAAATTATTTTTTAAAATTGAATATGGATATTAATGGATTTCTATATGGATCCCAAATCAAAATTATATGTCAAAAAATAAACGAGATCGTTTCACGCAGCTATAAGCAAGGTTACAAGGGTACAAAAATGGAAATGTACTTTGAACCAATAAACAATTTTATTTAAAATTGTTAATCTCTGTTAATAGAAAAAATATTTGACTTATAAAAAGCGAACAGTAGATTGATCTTCAGCATATCCATACCCATTTAATTACCGCTTTTTAACACAATAATTAAATTGCTATTAAAAAGGTGTTTGAAAATAAAAGTATTAAAAAACAAATTTATTAACTTGTTTTCCATTTGTAATACAAATATTAACATTTTAATTTCAGAAATAGTTAATTCTCATACAAAATTCAATTATAAATCGAAAATTTTTTTGTTATTTTTCCATGCGATGCTTAATTTCGAAGATAATATCGATTTTACAAAAAAATTGAAAATTTTAACAAAAAGCAAAATTCAATAAAACTTCTATTTATTAAAAAATATTTACTTCAAGAAAGCAGAATAAGATATTATATAGTCAATACCTAAAACTTGCTTAACAATATATAATAAGATTCAATATTTTCTTGTTCTTATTAGCTCTCTTCGCTGCTCTTTCGCTCTCATTGGTTCTCTTTGGCCCTCTTTGACTCTCGCCAGGCTCTCACTAGGCTCTCACTGGTTTCTTTGGCTCTCACCAAGCTCTCACTAGGTTCTCACCCGTTCTCTTCAGCTCTCGCTCTTATCGATCGTACAATCTTAAAGATAAAATTTGATCTTTTGTTTACTTTTAAGACATTGTATTTCAGAAGAGAGCTACAAAGAGAACCAAGAGAACCAAAGAGAGTTCGGTGAGAACCTGTGAGAGTCGAGATGAGTACCGAGAGAAGTTTTTCAGAACTTGGCTCTCAATGGAAGTGAGTAGCCCTTCGGCTAAACCTAAGGTTGCGTTTTATTGCATATAAACAGGAGCGCCAAATGAGGGGCGAGTCACTCCGACTGAGAACCAAGTTCTTAAAAAGCTCTCTTTTGGCTCTCATTGAGTGCTCTCGGCTCTCTTCCGCAATCCGACGCCTTAAAAGTAAACAATAAATCAAATTTCATCTTTAAGATTGTATGAGCGATAAGAGCGAGGGTCGAAGAGAACTGGAGAGGTGCTAAAGAAAACCTAAAACCGTTCGATTTGATTATATATTTTTAGGAAATTGTTAGGTATACATATAGGTTGAACATTTTAGAGATATATTTTATATTATATATGTATACAGAAAATTATAGTATTATATTACATCAATAATGATTTAATGAAATGAAAATTTAATAGTGATAGAAAATACGAACTTTGTATAAGTTTCATTGCATATATTTTTTATATTTTTTCAAATAACAAATATGAAACAATGTACTGAACCAAATAACTGGAAAGTTAATTGATTTGAGCTATATCCTCTTAGTGAAACTAAATAAAAAAGAAAATATACAATGTTTACTTAATAAGGTGGAAATATTTTTAAATTAATTGACAGAGAACTATTTTGTAATATAATGTAATGATGTAAAACTCTTTATTACACATATCCTATCGATTATTATAGAAATTTTAGTTTTCAGATCACTCTCTTCCTCCACCATTTTAATCTCTCTCTCTCTTTTATACTCATGCACGTACAAATAAATACACACATTTAATAAATATGCATGATTTTTATAAATTTTGGTATTTGTATATTTCTTATGACAGCAAAACTCCACAAGAAGTAGACGATATTGTTCTTCAAACTGAAAATGAACGACACTTCGTCTTTGTCAGGTATACACCGTTTACATATATATCGTACATTTCACCAATCATGTTCTTTTTTTTATTTATCTTAATACTTTTCATTTTAAAATTTAGGATGCTTCTTGATATTCTCTTGATATTCACTCTCATAATTAAACATGTTTTAATGATTTTTATACAAATACGCAGAATAATAAATATGGTTATGTAGTTATACATACAGTAATTTTAGTTGCTTCAAACGCAATACGTCTAATTTATATTTGGTTGATTATCCAACATTAGTCTTAATTTAAGATGCTCCTAATATTTTTCTATAATAAATTATTAAGATTTTTGATTAATAAATTTTCTTCATTTCATCCGACAATTTAGAGATTAATTAATAATTCGGAAAGGTAACTTTTCATAAAAATAATATTTTTATGGAAGGTTTTTGGAATAATTAAGATATATTTCTAAGAATATAATATGTTCACACTTGGGCGATTCCACAGATTATGCGATGTACAACATCGACAAATTTATCTCGCCGACGATTAAGTCAGATGAGAGATTTTCTTTCCTCGATATGTGCAAAATATAACTTTTAATTTTTGAAGAATAAGTTCAAATTATTAGCAGAAGTAAATACTATTTGTACGTTTCGCCCTCAGTTACCTGCTGGGCTCGTTAGTAGGACGGCAGGTAACCAATTCCTAGACGTACGATGCTTGCTAGAATCGTTGAAAAGTTATAATATAAAGACGATAAAATTATCTATGGGAGAAGAATAATGGTAAAAATGCGGAATTTCAAATTATTAATTGTACATATCTTAGAAAATTAAATAGCGACTTTTTGCTTCCACAGCTATCAATAACAGATAATTTTAGATGCGCTATATTGTTTTGTGGAATTAAATTAAATAATTAAGATATATTTCTAAGAATATAATAGATAACATATTATATTCTTAGAAATATATCTTAATTATTTTATTTAATTCCACAAAACAATATAGCGCATCTAAAATTATCGGTTGTTGGTTTTTAGAAATTAATGTTTTTAAACAGCTCAAAACGTTTTTATTGTATGAAGAGACAGAACGAAGTGCAAGGTATGGTGGAATTTTTGTTTAACGTGTTGATGAATCATTTGTTCACAGTAAATTATCAATAAATAATTATTTTTTATATAATTTTTGTAGTAAAATATTTTTTTCAGTAATTTGATCTTGTGCAAGTGTAATTCACAGAAAAGCTAAACCTAAGATTACGTTTTATTGTATATAAACAGGGGCGCCAAATGAGGGGCTACTCAGAAGTACTACTGTACAAATATGAATAATACTTTATTTATAACTTTTGAAATCTTTATTTATTCTTCTAAATCTAATTTATCTCCCTCAAAATAATTGCCCTCCGATGCAATGCAACTATGCCAACGCTTTTTCCAATTTTCAAAACATTTTTTATACTCGTATTCCGGAATGACCATCAGTTCCTTCTTTGATTCGGCTTTTATTTCTTCCATCGAATCAAAACCATGTTCCAAAAGTCGTCTTTTGAGTTTTCTGGCAGCCAGAAGTCACACGGTGCTAAATCAGCAGAATAAGGTGGTTGCGGAACGATATTGGTTGAATTTTTGGCGAAATTTTCACGTAAAATCAATGCAGTGTGAGCTGGTGCATTATCGTGATGTAAAAATCAAGAGTTGTCTTTCCATATATCTGGCCTTTTGAGACAAATAGCTTCACGCAAACGATACATAACACTCAAATAATATTCCGTTATTTTTGTTATACAAGTCTCATCTCCAGTTATTATACGTTCCATCTTGTCCTGATAGTCCGAAAGCACCATTTTACAGACCTCGATGCGACGCTGTTTTTCTAAAAAATTGAGTGTTTTGGGTACCCTATTGGTTTCACTATTTTCAAGCACAAAATGTCTTTCAAAATCGTGTTGTCAAAGGACGATTTTTCAGAATCAATTCTTTGATTTTGTCGATACGAAGCCCATCAGTAGATGTTCTTGGTCGTCTTTGATCTTGTTCGTCTTCAACGCGTTCTCGACCTTCTTTGAACAATTTGTGTCAATCAAAAACACTTGCTCTTGACATTGACTTCTCACCAAAGGCCTTCTACAACATTCTGAACGTTTTGGCGGTCGACATTTCATTTTGCGCACAAAAGTTAATGCTACTTCTTTGTTGAATAATTTCAGACTATTATAAAAATCGAAAAGATAACTTTTCTTTCTTCATAAAACACAAACCTAACTATATGACAAATGAAGATAATTGCGTAAAATTTGGCACAGATAACTCTACAAGTACTACCCACTTAAAAATAAAAATATTTGTCCAAATCAATAATCCCGGGAAGTTTGAATTGAAAAGTCTTACTCATATTTGTACACAGTAGTATCAATACCTTGCATAAAAATGACCGAAAGTGACACAAATAATCTTAAAAAAAAACAAATGCATAAATATATTAGAAAAAAACTTAATGTTTTTCGCTGTAAAAGAAATATTTGCGAGCGTAAATTACGTTTTATTATAAATTCCTTTTAATGAATAATAAAATT
The DNA here is from genome assembly GCA_018907035.1 of Sycobia sp. Sy_11. Lineage (NCBI taxonomy): Eukaryota > Metazoa > Arthropoda > Insecta > Hymenoptera > Epichrysomallidae > Sycobia > Sycobia sp. Sy_11. The sequence goes on along the minus strand of JACCIC010000312.1, from coordinate 173,957 downwards.
TAAAACTGTTTTTTGTTGTTGTTGTTTTTTCATTGAACAACGACCTATAAGTATGATTGTTATCATAGAAGAGTTGAAAAAGAGCGTACCAGACCAAATAAAAACATTGTCAATGCAATTATCATCTGCTCGAATTGGTTCTCAGTATATTTCAGGCATTCTAATGCCTTTCAAATATTCATAACAATGAAAAATCACATTTATTAAATAAATATGTCACATTTATTAATTAAATACATACATCTATTAAATATGCATGATTTTTATTAATTTTGGTATTTTTATATTTTTTATAACAGCGAAACTCCACAAGAAGTAGACAATATTGTTCTTCAAACTGAAAACCAACGACACTTCGTCTTCATCAGGTATACACTGTTTACATATGTGTCGTATATTTCATCAATCATGTTCTTTTTTATTTATCTTATTACTTTTCATTTTGAAATTGAGGATGCCCCTTGGTATTCGTTTCGTACCTCCCAGGAGCTCGAGTGATAAGGTGTCAATGATTCATGAGAGAAAGAAGCAACGTTCAAGAAGATATTATCATGCAAACAAAGAAGAAATTAACCAACGCAAAAAGGAACGTCGACGTCTAGAAAAAAAAGAGAAAATCATAAGTGCAGAAGAAAAGGAAAGGATTACCAGAGTTAAAGAGCGCCGAAAAAGGTATTATGAGAAACACAAAGATGAGCTTAAGCAAAGGAGAGAAGCAGAAAAACAAAAATGTAAAAATCTTGGCAGAATTACTTAAGCACCGATAAATAAAAATTTAGTGCACAAATTACTCAAGCAAATACTTGAAATTTTCGAATAATGTAACTAACAGCACGATAAAATCTTCAAGCTATTATGGAATTACCCACTCGATTGTTTACACTCAATGTATGTACACGGTACATATATTTAATTGAATCAATATTGTACAATTCAGGTGGATCCATCGAGTTGTATATAATCTTACCACCGACGTCCAAAAAATTGCATAATAAAAAAATAAGTGTCTGATTGCGATTTTCGTAAAAAAAATAGTAAGATAAACATGAAAAATTGTAACTTTGCATTGTAGATTCTAGAACCAAGTCGAGAAAAATTGCTTCTTCAGAATCATTTTAATATAAAAAAAACGCAATTCAACAGACAAACTATATAACGGATTAACCTCTAAACCACGGAGATTGTAGGGACTTTATTTCCCTTAGAATGACATAAGAACTTATTCATAATTCAGAGGTTGGACCGGGACGAAAATGTTAAAAAATCGGAAAAATTTTTAATCTTTTCAAATTCTAAGTGAAGGCCTGACGATTGTTACGGGAGTGGGAAAAATAATTGCGATACTTATTTTTTTATATTTATTATTTATTCTTTATATTATTATATTATTTTAAAAACATCACCAACAACACAAGTAAAGCGTGTAACTATACGATTTTAATAGAAGTTTAGGTGTATGCATTCCACGGTGCTTTAGAGGTTAAATTAATTTATTAACTTTAGTGTAATATTTTGTACATATATAACTTAATATTAAGAAAATTGATTAAATTTAAAAATAAATTTACGAACGTAATAGTTTTGTAAAAGCGCCTGCCTTGGCCCTGCTTAATTCGGCCAAAGTCTTCTGCAATTGTATTTATTTCCATTTATTCCCACACAAACTTGAATGTTCAATGATTTTAAAAAGAATTGTCACGAATTTCCAACGGTTTTTATCATTTGATTTTAATAAAAATTTTTCAAAAGATGATCCAACGTCATTCGTCGCATTCCTCGAAGAAGTATTTCATTTGAGCCCCAATGACGATCCCAAACAATCGACAATCAGATCTGGATCGACAAAGGATCCTATGTTTACAAGGTACCTTAACAAGGTCATCACGAATACTTTTGTAACATATTTTATTTATCGGAATCGCCTACGCGTTGGCTACTACATTGGCAATTTCGTTATAAATTGCGTCTTGTATATATTTTTTTATAGCAATAACAAAGAAAATATATTTATCTTTTACGAAGTTGAAAATACATCTATTTATTTTATGACCATAACACTTCTTAATACAGCATTATATCCCAACAATTTATTGTTATTCCGTTAAAAGCAAAAACTGCGAAGGGTAGGTTTACGCTACAAAAATATATAGTCCTGGGGAATTAAATCGCAAGAATGAGCTGTCGCAGGAGTTTACGGGATAATGAATTTCTGAGAAAAATTGGAGCCGAAGTGAAAATGGCTAATTTTGTTTTAAAAAAAAAGTAGTGAATATGTGCCATATTCTGTACCCATTGAATAAATAGCTTGTTAATAATTACGTTTTCATTGATTGTCGCACTGCTTTCGAAAAACATTTCAGAAATTGAAAAAAAATCAGAGAACAAAGTTGCAGAAAGTTTTACTAAACTATTATGGCCCCTCACGATATTGTTATATTCATTTCTATAAAAATATAGTCTAACAAGGGGAGGCTAACAGAAACAGATGGGTGATTTTGTCGAGATCAAGAAAGATAACTTTAGTCATATCCAAAACAAAAACATTTTCAAGATCTGGCTCTTGTTTCCTTAAAATAGTAATAATAATATTCAGTTACTAGCCTTTGAGGTATTACATATAGTAAGAGAAATATATAGAAGAAAAATAATATTTTAAGCAAGAATTCTAATGAATCTATGACTCGAAATAACCTTAGCAAGTTTTAGTGTCAATTGAGGTTATACTCAGCTGTACGAACCAAGTTTCGACGGGTTGCAGTTGATGCACAGATCGGAGAAAAAAGTTCAATTGTCGATGAAGATTAAAAAAACGATAGCACATATATAGCCTCACTTTGTAAACAATAAAAGTTTTTGCAGCAATTAAATTATAAATTTATATTATATTGCTATACAATCAAGGATGAAATATATGCGCACAGGTGTTCGCCTAATATTAACAGACTACAAAGATCAATTCTACTTTCATAATGTAATTTAAACATTAAATAATTTATTTTATACTTTAAATGTGTCAAATAAGTTATTTGCATCGCGTGTGAGATTTTTTAGGACGGATTTAAAATTATAATACAACGAGTGAAATGACTTAGACCTGCTTAGACCTCTGCTTAGATCTGCTTAGATTTTCTTCAATATAATTGACAAGTCAAATTACGTTTCAAATAAATAAGAACATTGCATCGATTTTAATATATGTTGTACGCTACATTTAAGTAATTAATTATTTACAATTATTTCTTTGTCAAATTATTACTATTTAAATAATACCGAATCTACTATATAGACGTATATCGATATGTCCCTACCTCGATCCACATACGATATATGATATACTCACGATACGATGCTTGCTTTTTCGACCTGGCCGTTCATATCTATTATCTCTGTATATATATTAAGTCATAGCAGGTCATAGGCTAGCATTAAGTCTATATGTATATTAGGTACACTCGGAAACCACCGGGTGATGGCGCCACGATTCGAATTCAATGCTATAAAAAGCTGAAGAAGTATACACTCGGCAGTCTCGTGCAGTGGTGTAGTTGTCCTTCGTATTAGTCAAACCTGGTCAAGCCTATATACGCTATCATTGTTCAGAATTTTGAAAAGAATCGAGCTTGCGTTTTTCATCCAAATCTTAATCATGGTTGGAATTGGAACAGTAACAGTCTAGTATCTGCAAATTTAAAATTATTAATTACTAATCGATACGATCAGAACATCTTGAGGTTTTTATAATTATGGGAATGAAAATAGTCAAATTGTATGTTCCTTTGTTCCTGTCTAAATCTTATTCTCAGAATCGTTTGCTCAAAACAGTTTTGTTTCCTTTTTTTAAAATAATGACAACTTGTCAAAATAATTTATTCCCATCATCGGGCATTTAATTTATTTTAATTAAGATTCTGCGATATAATCGTATTATTACGGCTATGTTTTTTAAGGTTCTTACAAAAAATCTTTTCTGGGATATTACAATATTAATGGATGAACATGGGGAGATTAGGATTTTTTATAGACATACATTTATGAGATTATTCGTTTTTCGCAGAGTAATTTTGAATGAATTTAACTGTCCTAATAATTATTTCTTGATTAAAAAATGTTTGTATAGCGATGAGAGTATGATGAACTAATATTATATTGCTAATATTTATCACATGTACTTTAAGATGTAACTCCAAGTATACAGTATAGCCAATCTTTAATTATTATCGTATGTTTCAAAGAAGATCGTGTTAATGATCATTATATTATTAAACTAATGTACAAACCATTTTTATCTGCTATATTAACAATTTCGAGATGTTGAAAAAAAATGTAACAAATGTTTGTTTGAATATAAAAGGTTAGAAGTCTGATGAGGGTAATGAACACTGAACGTGTAAAATAATTTTTAAAAAAGTTAAATTTCACTTTTTGACCATTAAATCATTGATACATTTATAAATGTTAACGATGTCGAAGCAAAGATTTATTTACTTACGAACTTTCTGTACAATTGTCCAGAGCGGAATGCACGATACGTACCAATCAGAAATCTGAGCCGATGATAAAAGATACAGCTCGCCTTAACGGATATTCCATTGTATCGGTCGCCGCCAGTGATTAAATTCTTGCTCTGCTCAAGTAAGCAAATCTATGAAATCAAGAGTTTTTTTACTAGAGCGAGCTAAGAAAAAACGCATTTGAAGCTTTGAAATTTTATATTGTGGTAGTGTGCATGTGTCAGTGTCAGTGCGGGCAAAGCGTACCATTGCAGCAGTGCGAGCGATTTGGTGTGCGCGTGTCTGTGTACGAGACAGAGAGAGACAGAGAGAGGGAGTGAGTGAGAGAGTGAGAGAGCAATAGGAAGCCTGAATATTGAGAAGCAAAGCGCGAGCGGGTCCCGACCTGCAACACGTAGGTATGAGCGTTTAATTGTTTGTAACGGGGAAAACCCGTAATTAGGGCTGATGTATTGGAGCCGACATTGTCTGTAAGGGAGCGTCGCGTGAGTCCGCGGCCGCTCTCGAAATGAGTAACATCTCAGTAAATTTGTATTAGCGTCATTCATTTTTATCGAGTTAGTAAATATAGTATTATCTTTTCTTAGACTTTATATCGAGTCTCTGTTTATTTTAGCAACCTGCACACCCTTTTCATTCCTACATCTGGGGGCTCAGCCGGGATGCAGTTGCTCTGAATAAACGGATATATACATATAGAAATAAATACATAATATATATATATATATATATATATATATATATATATATATATATTCAAGAACGTGTATATTTCAAGAAGTTAGGATTTAGAGGACAATCCAACAAGAGAACCGTAGGACTCACATGAGAGAGTTTCGCCCACGGAGAAGTTGAAGCGGTGAATAGTACTTTTGATTCACCGGCCGCCTACGAAAGTCACGAGGACAATCGGAGGCAGGAGGAGCGACGTCGGCAACGAGGCCTGGACGCTCGCCTTGGGCAAGATCTTTGATGCAAAACCGTGAGGCACGTTGACGGGAACGCGTATCAAGTGAAGGCGCCAGAGGTTCGGCACGCCTGAAATATCGTTTAGAGTAACGGTATCGCGAGTGATCACGTGTAAAGGAGAGTGTGTGCGTTGAATAAAAGAGAGAGTGTCAGTGTAAAAGCGAGAGTATCGCACCGTTAAAAGCCACCAAGAGCGGCGAAGGCATCGGTTGTGCGCCTGCAATCAATCAGAGCGGAACGCCATAAGGTGGGAATGGCAGAGAACGACAAAACGCTGGAAGCGCTCCGTGAAGAGAACCGTCGAGCGCAAGAGAGAATCGTCGCCATGGAGGAAATGATGCTGAACCTACAGCGACAGTGCCGGGAGCAGACTACTGACGGACCCGGAGTGTATGTTACGGAGACGGGGGTAGCGCATTTGAGCACACAACCATCCGGCGGGGCAGACCACATGGCAACGCTTGTGGAGCGACTAACGGATGCGCTACAAAGGACTTGTCGGCCGCGTACCCGAGTCCCTTTTATAGATAAAGCAGCTATGCTTGATAAGTTCTCCGGGCAAGACGAGCTCATGCCGGTACGGACTTGGACGAGAATCGTCAATGAATTAAGTGTCGTAAGTGGCTTGACCGATTACGAAACCAATTACGGGAGCGGCGGCTGACTGGATCAGGACCAGGAATGACCTGACATCGTGGCCGGGGCTAAAGGTATCTCTGGAACGCACCTTCGGGAAAGTCATTGATGAGTTCGAGATACTCGAGAAAATGAGTAAGGCGTGTCCTGGTCGCGAAGAGTCGCTTCTAAGTTATGTGCACCGGATGAGGTGACTAGGAAGTCAGGGCGGTCTCTCGGAAAGAGCCACCCTGAAATTCATTGTAAGTGGAATACGAGACGACGCGCATAATAAAGCCACGCTCTACGCTTGCAAGTCTTACGACGAGTTGAGTGAAGCTCTGGAGGTATACGAGTCGATCAAGCGTGAGTCAAGAGCGCGACGAGAGGTGCCAAGGAAGAGTGAACCTCCGAACGCGAAGGGCACCGCATTTCCAACGCAAAAGAAGGAGTAGGTAAGGCCGATTGGCAGGTGTTACAACTGCGGAAAACTGGGTCACAAAGGCCGTGAATGCCCGGAGCGTGAACAAGGGCCCAAATGTTTCGGATGCGGCCGTACGGGACACGTTGCGAAAAACTGCCCAGGGGCATCGGCAGCGACTTCGCAGCGGGGATCGCTGCCGATCAATTTAGTCCACGGCGGCGATAAGGATCGGAGCCACAAGAAGGTATGCATAGAGGGAGTATCAGTATCCGCGATGCTCGACTCCGGCGCAACGATGAACGTCATAAGACACGACCTGTGGCGCGAGATTGCTGGTAAGTCGTCACAGCCAATCAAAGTTATGCAGCACTTAGGCGGCTTGACGGGATTCGGAGGCACAGTCGTCAACCCAGGCGGGAAAGTCTCGCTCATTACGAGGCTGGACGGGGCTGTGTACAGACTGGACTACCTTATCGTACCCGAGAGCGCGATGAGAGAAAAGGTCCTTATCGGAGATCCACTGCGGGACGTTGCTCGTGTCATACTTGATGCAGAGGGAGCGACGGTGGAACCACTGCTCGGAGCGGACTGCGTCAAGCTGATGGAAGATGAGCTTGACGGCAAGAGAAAAGCTATAGAGGCGACGCCCCTAGAGCTTCGTCAGGAGGTACGAGCCCTGGTGGAAGGATACCGGCCCGAAGCGACGGAAAAAGCACCAGTAATGATGAGAATATTGTTAAAGGACGATACGCCCATAAGCTGCAGACCGCGAAGGCTCGCGCCGAAGGAGAAGGCAGAAGTCGACGAGCAAGTCGAAGAGTGGCTAGACCAGGGTATAGTGGTTCCGAGCTGTTCTGAGTTTTCGAGTGCAGTGGTTGTATCAAGGAAGAAGGATGGAAGTGCGCGCTTATGTATTGACTACAAACCCCTGAACAAAGTGATTGTTAAAGAAAGAACACCGATGCCGCTAGTCGAGGACGTGCTGGACAGTTTGGTGGACGCAAGAGTGTTTTCGACAATCGACCTCAAGAATGGTTTTTTCCACGTGAACGTGTCTGAGGAAAGTAGGAAATACACGTCGTTTGTTACGCCGTCGGGGCAGTATGAGTTTACGGTGGTCCCGTTCGGGCTGTCAACCTCGCCGGCTGTATTCACGCGATTCGTCCAATATGTTTTTTCCGGACTCGTGAAAAGTGGTATCGTGATCGCTTTCATGGACGACGCCGTCATAAAAGCGAAGGATGACAAGGAACCGCTGGAAAATTTAAAAGTAGTATTGGACGTCGCGTCGCGCTTTGGCCTGCAAATAAATTGGAAAAAGTGCCAGCTATTGTAGACAAAAATTGAGTTTTTGGGACACGTGGTGGAGAACGGGAGCATCTCGCCGTCGCCAGGCAAGACTGCAGCTTTGACTAATTTTCCAGAACCCAAAACCACAAAGCAAGTACAACGATTTTTAGGACTAGCTGGATACTTTCGGAAGTTTATTGCAGAGTATTCAAAAATTGCAAATCCCTTCAGTAACTTATTGAAAGATGGTGTTCGCTTCAAATTTGGCAGTGAGCAGAGGGCAGCGTTTGTTCGATTGAAAATGGCTCTATGCGAAGCGCCATTCTGCAGCTATACAATCAGCGTAGGGAGACCGAACTCCACACTGACGCATCTCAAGATGGCTATGGAGCCGTGCTTCTCCAGAGACACCCCGACGATCAGATGTGGCATCCTGTGTACTACATGAGCAGGAAGACCACGCCCGCAGAAAGGAAATATAGCAGCTACGAGTTAGAGTTTCTTGCTGTCATACGAGCTCTAGATAAATTTCGCTGCTATCTTCTAGGTCTCCAGTTTAAAATAGTCACAGATTGTGCAGCCTTTCAACAAACTATGGGAAAGAAGGAACTAGCGCCGAGAGTGGGACGATGGGTAATGTTCGTGGAAGAGTTCGACTACACGATCGAACACCGTGCGGGGAAAAGAATGGCGCACGTCGATGCACTCAGTCGAGTAGCGTCGATTAATGTGATTGAGGATGCACTGTTACAGCGCTTAGCTAGAGCATAGGAGCACGACGACAGCGTTGCGGCGATCAAAACCGCATTGGAAAAAGGAGAGTACAGGGACTACTCGCTAACTCACGGTCTCGTATATAAAAACGTAGGAGGCGAACAACGTCTGGTCGTACCCAGGGGGTTGCAGATGGACGTCATAAAGGCCACCCACGAGGTCGGGCACTTCAGCGTTAAAAAGACCGTCGAGCTGCTCAAGCGTGAATATTGGATGTTCAAAATGGAGCAGCGCGTCGAGAGTTATGTCCGAAATTGTGTGCGCTGTATACTAGGAGCGCGAAAGCAAGGAAAATCGGAGGGTTTCCTGAATCCGATTCCCAAGGACGACACGCCATTCCACACGCTGCATGTTGATCACTTAGGCCCTTTACCAACCACGGGTAAGCGGTATAAACATCTACTCGTCATGGTCGACGCTTTCACTAAATATACTTGGATCTTTCCAACGAAATCCACGAGTACGGGTGAAGTAATCGATAAGCTGAAGATAGTGCAACAGCATTTCGGAAACCCATGTCGAATGATAACCGATCGCGGAACAGCATTCACGTCGAACGAGTTTCAGGAATACTGCCAAGAGGAGGGAATACAGCACTTGGTAATAACCGCCGGAACACCACGTGGTAACGGGCAGGTGGAAAGAGTGAATGCGATAGTAATAGCCGTGATGACAAAAATTGGAGCAGAAGAGCCAACGAAATGGTACAGGCACGTAAGCCGGGTACAGCGCGCTATCAATGGAACCCATCAAAGATCAATTGGAACTACTCCGTTAGGAGGAAAGAGACGATGCTCGAGCAACAGCACGTCGGCGTATAGCCGAAGTGCAGGAGGAAAATAGGAAGCAGTACGATCGCCATCGTAAAAAAGCAACGAAATACGAGGAAGGAGATTTAGTAGCGATTAAGCGCACGCAACAGGGGCCAGGGCTAAAGCTAGCTATAAAGTTCCTCGGGCCCTACAAGATAGTGAGGTGCGGTACACACGAAAGGTACACCGTGGTAAAGGTTGGAAATGCTGAAGGCCCGGCCGCTACGACATCCTCAGTCGACCAAATGAAACCATGGAGAGGTTTCAAGGATGATCTCCAAGAGGATTCGGGAAGTGACGAAGAGGAAGCTTCCTCTGAAGCAGAGCCAGCTGACGTACCAACTAACGGAGGATCATTCGAGGGCGAATAATCGTCAGGAGGGTCAAATGTGGTAGTGTGCATGTGTCAGTGTCAGTGCGGGAAAAGCGTACCATTGCAGCAGTGCGAGCGACTTGGTGTGCGCGTGTCTGTGTACGAGACAGAGAGAGACAGAGAGAGGGAGTGAGTGAGAGAGTGAGAGAGCAATAGGAAGCCTGAATATTGAGAAGCAAAGCGCGAGCGGGTCCCGACCTTTATCGAGTTAGTAAATATAGTATTATCTTTTCTTAGACTTTATATCGAGTCTCTGTTTATTTTAGCAACCTGCACACCCTTTTCATTCCTACAATATAGTTTTTTAAAAAATATCCTCTTCATTTTTCGAATTAAAAAAAAAAAGATAATAAAAAATTTTTGCGACGCAATCCGTAATGGAAAATAAACAATCGATTTCTATAATATGTATAGGCTTTCGAAAAGCAACGCGTCCCCGATATTGCTAAAAATTTGTACACTTATATATTTTTTTCTTTCGATTACTAATTACGAATGTCGGAGTAGCTTTTAGCGGCAATGAAATTTTCATGTCGAAACCATAAAAATGATGTTTATTTCGGTAAAATATCTCGAAAAATGGAAAAAAATTGCAATAAAATCTTTCAAACAAATATTTCAGATACGATTAAAATATCAATTTTTTGTTCTGTGCACGCTGTCTGTCAAGTAGCCTTGATTTTTCACTATACTCAGTTACATATTCCCGATATTTAAGGGGATACCGAGACGGAAATGTAGAATTTTGTTTCCAGAAATATTGCTTTCATCGAAAATAGATGTTTAACAAAAACAGAAACATGTACTTTGATGAGATTTGTACAACTTTTCTTTGGCTGTTGATGATCAAACAAGGACAGCCTGGCTGTCATTATTTTAGTTAATATATTATATTATAAAGACTGCAAAACCGATAAAAATATTTAATGATTGAATCAAAGGAAGTAAATTGAATAATATTTACAATTATATCCTGTTTCTGAATAATAAAAAAGTTTTATATTCTTTCAATTTGAATGTTATAACTAATATTTAGAATCAAGATCATTAATTATTTTAAATCGCTTTCTTAGCGTTTGAAGTATTTTTATGTGTTGTTGATCATAGTTAAAATAATAAAATGTTCAAAGCCCCGTTGATTCATAAAAATCCTTCTACAATGCCTATTTATAATATACAATAAACATATTATTATTATTATTATTATTATTATTATTATTATTATTATTATTATTATTATTATTATGACATGAAATTATTACATGTATACTAATTTTTGCTATAACACTTCATATATCTCATGCTATTTTGAATTACGTGCGCGTCGAATTGTCGAACATCGTGTATCTGTTCGCCTGTGCGGCAGACATTATTTCCGGCAATACACAATATGACCGCTTTTGTAATTAAATATCTCCTCAAAATTAATATTGACGCTTAACTCTTAATATATCATTAGAATCTTTAGAAAATTATCAATACGCGGCTCATTTAAGAAAAAGATCTTTCATTTTTTGAGAGAGTTATTAGGTTAATAAATCGCATTTCCGGCGGGTCTCTCGTAAAAGTTACCGCTAAACTAGTTTAAATTTCTGATATCATTTCATGTTTTGCCTAGTTTTAAGCCATGACGGTTGATTCTATTTTTAATACCTAGTAGCTACTTTCCAACCTATTCGAAATTGTTAGATTTCTACCAGGATAATTTTGTTAAAAGTTTTTTATTAGAGATTTCATTTCTTTCTCAATGTATTTTTAATGTAAAACTGACTTAACCATTGCGGTATTGTACATAAAATTACACAATTATAAACTTTATAGAAGCTGGAAATTAAAACTTCATCAATAATGCAAACATAGATTATCTTATAAATTATTAGCGTTGCCGTGCAATAACCTTACCTTTAATTTCACCAATAATCACTTTTGTATCATTGCACAGAATTATCACAAATAAAAAACAAATTAATTAGGAAAACCAAATATTATTAATATAATTATTTAATTTATTATTTTAAAAAATCTGTTATTATTGCATATCGCAAATCGTTTTGCATGATTTGTTTAAATTTTTAGATAGGTATTTAATATTTCTCCTTTTTTAAATATTTATTTAATTTAAAAATTCAATTTTTATATATAATTGACTTACCAATGAACAACAATATGAAAATAAAGATAAATAATGCTGGCTCTGTAAATAAATACTGCTTAGTTTAGTACTGTTAGTGCTTATTAAAAAATACCAGACCATGTTATTATACCAACACTAACTAAATTCGTGGCTTACATTTTACATTTTTATGCACAAATTCATCGAATTCTTTTATTGCTGTCGCAGTCGATCTCATGATGAACGTTTTACTATGTATATATAACCTTTGGCTATGTTGATGACGTCTTGGTGTAAAATTATTTTGTTAATTGATTGAAAATTCAAAATCTCAATATAGAAGTTAATAGTGTAGCGGCAGCTTCATGGTGGCGGTTCTCAAACTTACCTTCGTGGTGCTACCGTGCCACTTGATACTGATCTTTCGAATCGAACTTTTAAATGATTCGAACCAGGCGCTTCACACTCCGATTGAGGAACCAAGTTGTCGACAAAGTTTTCTTTCGACTCTCGTCGAACTCTCTTTTGTAATCCAAAACCTTAAAAGTAAACAAAGGATAAAATTTCATCTTTAACATTCGACCAGCGAGAAGAGCGAGAGCCGAAAACAACCGAACTGAGCTAAAGAGAACCAGAAAGTTCCGATCTTGTTTATATATTTTTAAGCTTTATTACGCGTTGACTACATAATATCAGATATAACCTGATATAACATCTGATACTGCAATATTGAAATAAGTATTTTTTAATACACTCGATAGCATACAGTTTCTTCACACGGGAATTTTTTTCTTAAATTTTACTGTATGATACAAATTTCAGTCCTTTTTTATAATATAGATATTATCATGGAAATTAAGCATTGGATAAAAAACTAACAAGAGTAACTTTCGATTTATAATTTGATTTTCTACGAGAATTGAGTATTTCCAAAATCAAAAAATATCTTACTTTTCTTAAATCTGCACCAAAACATGTAAAGAAAGTTAAGAAAATATTTTTTCATTCAATTATTTTCAAACGACTTTTTTGTAGTTAACTGAATTATTTTGTATCATAGAAAAACTGTAATTAAATAAGTTTGAGAATACTTAAAATAAATTTACGAGTATTTGCGGTTTGGTTCTCAATTAAGATTTCATTGAGTCTCTTTGCTTTTCAAATTGGTTCTCTTGTTCTCTAGAAGTGAGTAAGTCTCTCGGATTCGAGCATTCCAAAATTCAGAGATTCCAAATTTTCCAACGTATTTGATAACTTAAGCAATGCAAGCAGATTTCATCTTTACATTTGAATTTTCGGTACATGTATGATATATATTCTTTGCAAAAACAAATAATAATAAGTTTGAATAATAATAGATATCGATTTTTGAATAAATTAGGTGAAGATCTAAGCTCCAAAAAGTCACCGATGACGAGTCCATTAAAGTGCGTGCGAAATCAGACAGATTCACCATTTCTGTACATATGTATAATAGTCGCCTTACTCTGGGTTTCTAATATCGCTCATGGTATGATCTGCCTTGGTCAAATAATAATAAATAAATAAATAAAATAAAAGTCATGATACTTTATGCAATGCCAAATTGTTGATTAGATTTGAAACATTAATATATTTTTAGCTATCTATGGATTCGAATATATGTTAAAAAAGATGACAGATTACAATAATATCCATGGAATCAGGATTGTGAATTATGATATATATAATACAATTATTCATCCATTGGATCAGAACAGGTATGTTTTTCTTTTCTGAATTGTATGTATCTAATATAATTTTGGCTGTATATTAAGATTAATTTAAAACTCGACATTATTAATGATCGTTTCATCATTAGCGGGGGTTTCATTAGCCGTCCATTATCCACATTGTTTAGAATTCCATTGACCATCGGATTAACGATAATTTATTTATTTATCGTGTTTTTAATTCCGAAAGTCAGCGCCTACGTCACAATAATTGGCTATTTCGTTTACAAGACTATAAACTTGACGGAAGCGCTTGTAATGAACTACAATTCCCTTTCAATTGATTGGTACTACATGATACGTACGTGTGTAGAAGCTATTGGAATCGCATGGTTTGCACTGATGATACTGTGCATTGCTAAGGTTGGCATCAAAACCATGTCGCCACTAATTAAATATTCAATCAGGTTAGTCAATTTCGATAACGTCCAAATATTCTTTCTACGCGATAAAATATGTCCCTTCATCCATTGCTTTTCCGTTACAGAGCGATATATCATTGTGCCCGGATTTATTTTTATTCAAATTTGCCATTTCCATCTTACAAATTGACATATTATATGTGACGAATTTGTACACTTTTATAAATAATTACAGTAGCGCGTACAATATGGCAATTCTTCTTGGCACCATGTATCTATTGAATGTAATTCATTGTTTTCAAAAAATTGTCGTTGCCCAAGCTATTGCAATTTGCATGTGCACTGATAATAAAGAGGAAATACCGACATATACAGTTTTTCGCTGTATTTTTACATCTGGAAGGTAAAATAAATATTTGCTACTAAAAGCTTAGTTAAATGTAATTAATTAAATCTCAATGTTAATCTGTACAGATACCATCTTGGATCCGTGGCACTTGGAGCTATGACTGTTTTGCCATTTTTTATAGGCGCCAATTTAGCAAGGACAGAAGTTGTAAAGGACAGAGCGCACGGGAATTTTTTCATCCGACTTCTGTGGCAAGTTTTTTTTTGCACTCTTTGGAGTAAATTATTCGTTAATTTTGATTTCAGTATACGGCCAAAACTATTACGAATCGGCCAAGACGGCGTTTCGCCTACTCGGAAAAGAATCCACGCTATTTCTGGGATTAACTTATGTAAGTTGTGTAGTAACGTAAGTAAAAATGTATTTACTTAAGAGTAATATTCACGTTCGCTGTCCATTATTGCAGAGTCTTCATTTTATTTTGACCACTGGAATTTTCGTCGCTCTTATTCCATGCGTGCTTCATAGTTACTTATTTAATTATCATTGGTGGCTAATGCTCAACGCCGATATTACAGTCCCATATATGACGTTTTTCGTCATATTTAGCGTTGCTCAGACTATCGTGGACACAAGTGTTGTTAATTTATTTTTTTTTTGGAATTTGAATTAAAAGAATTTAATTTGAAATTTAAAGAATTCAATGATCAAATCAGATCACCAAAAATCATATGGGGCAGTACTCCTACTTAAGTAATTGATGTTACAAATGTTAAAAATAAGTTTTAGATTGACTTTAGTGCATTGGATTTAAAACAAACTTTCAACTGCACAGTTGAACTAATATGAAATTACATCTTTTTAACCAAACACTATTCTTACTCTACTATTTTTGAAGTCGCTTCCCCGATCGGTATAATCGAAAATAGAATAAATAAGTATTGAGCATTTATATTTATATTTTCATTCAGTTTATTTAAAACATTGCAGCTTTTAGTTACTTTTAAAGCGCATAATGCGCATAAGGACAGGTAGGAATGATACGGGATGAGTAGACGTACATCTGTGCGTCATCTACCACTGAGGATTCGGGTAGAAAAATAAAAGTTATAGACACTCATCGATGCCGAAGGGGTTTTTATTTTCTTGCGACGGGCCGAGGTGAAAGGTTGCTGCTTTTGGCATTTTGTAAAAAGGCACATATTGAATTTATACTCGTATAGCGATGAAGCGCAATAATAAAATAAAATCAAGTACAATGTTCGCTCCGATAGATTTCGTTTTTTTTATATTTCTTTTTTTTATTATTTTTTTTTCACATCCTCTTTAATATCTCGGCTCATCTTGAAGGTGAAAAATGGTTGTAATATTATATTTCGCAAATTTTTAAAAATTATTTTAAAAAAGAAGCATCTTACAAATGTCAATTTTTAAAGTTAATAATTCCACTTGCGTCCACTGATAAAAAAGGACTCCTTTCTAACAAAGTAATGTAATTATGATGACAATAAGATATGCCTTGTTTGTAATCGTCTTCGTATAATCTGTAATACAAAAACTAAAAATATTAAAATCAAAATGAATTATTGTGAGTAAAGGGCAAATTGAATACCCCTTTCATTCACACGTCGACGACAAAATGTAATAACATGAATAATGTGAATAAATAAACGTCTTTAATACAAGTGGCCATGAATATTCTTCTAAACATAAATAAAATATTATTATAATTAATCATAAGGAAATATCGAATAGAATTAAGAATATAATGCTTTAGATTAAATCCAATATTTATTTAAATTCGTCATCTCAAGTTATTTCGAAATAGAACATTTCATAATACATTTCCTATCTTGATTCTTAATTTGACTATTTCTAATTAGTGTAATATGCTGATATGAGAATTTTCAAATAATTTCAAATCTTTACAGTAACTGTTTTTTTTTCTTTAAAATATTTCTTCATATACAAAGGTTAAAATATAGATCATAAAATAAATTTTCATCGTGACTTGATATCTATTAAATAAATTATAACAAATTTTGAAAAATCTAAATTTCTTATAAGCCTTTGTTGAAATATTATTCGATACACAGTTGCCGCATACAATATAGTATTACTTATAATAATTATATTAATTTTGATATATGAAAGCTAAGTTATCGTTATAAAACCATAACCTATAATAAAAGTTACATTAGATTGATACAGTAAATTTTAAATGATTCATAAATCATTATTCAAATTATCTTATGTTAAGTACTTGAAAGTATAGACTACACGACGTACAAATAAAAAACCCCGACAGCTCTATCCAGAATAAATATATTCTCTATATCTAGGTAAATTTAATACTACAGATTATAAGTACGTACGATCACCTTAAATACGCTATTTGCAATTCAATAGTGATATCTTCAAATATGGTATAAATTAAAAGCCTCGTCGCCGAATTAGTTTAAAATATTTTTTTTGTTTTTCTTTTGTTTTTTTATTGTTTTTTTTTGTTTTGTTATTGTTTTTTTTTTATTCTTGTATTGCACTAAATACATCAAAGTCGTGGCGCCAAATAGGATTTACGATCGATGTATCTATAATTACGTATACCTCAGAGATACTTTTTTTCACAGTTCTCATACGTACGCGAGATATGCTTAATATAAATTGTATACATTGTACATTCATCGTTTTTATTTTATTGTATTTTCTAACTCTATCGCAAATACTGGGCACTTCTAGAATCAGATCTAGATGGTAATCTTTTATATATATATATATATATATATATATATATATATATATATATATATTTATATATGAATATACATACATACATATCTATTCATTTATTTACTTTTGTAAAAAAATAAAATAAAACAGTGCTATCTTTTGAACAATAATATCAATTACGTTCTCACTATTTTGCGTTATAATTCATTATTCGTTTCATTTACTATTGTTATGAAACATATTAACAAATTTGTGCTATATTTAAATGCAGTTGGATGCTTATGGTATAATCGCCACGGGCGACATTTCCAAGTTGAAGAAGAAAAAAAATATCAGCTATAGGTTTATTTTTTGTTACGTTCTACCATCATCAACAGCTCAATTATTTCTTATAATTTAATACTTATGCGTAAACAATTGAACGTTAATACTACGCGAATATATAACTTTACCAATTACAAAGTATAATAATCGTCAATAATAATTTAAATTTTTATAATTAGACGTGCGAGTTTAAATGTTCAATCGTTTTTTTTTTTATTGTTTTTTTTGTCGTATTTCAGCAAATAGCTTGTTTCGGTATACATATTAGCAATTATTAACTTGTCAGACTCCAGAACATCAATTTTAATCAGTTTATTATGCATAATAATTTGTCAAATAAGTAGACGGTATGTGTAAGACTCGTTTTAATTGATTATTCTGTAACGACAAGAAGAAGAAAAAAGGAATGAGAGAAATGGGAATCTATGCACATATACTTAAGGTTTAAATTAAGATCGTTTCAACAACAAAGACATAAATAAATCTAATTTATAAACTTATAACTACCTTATTAAAAAAATTGTACTCACTGTGATATTGAATTTAGTATTGAGAAAAGTACTGCGCACATAGTTAGAAAACCATAATTATCATACGTGCGCGCCCAGTGTCGTTATTTATATATATAGTAATAAAGCGTTCAAGTGAAGACCGAGAAACTATTATACGAGAACTTTTAACAAGACAAAGAGTGTGTTTTAGAAAAAGGAATTAATTATACATCTATACATCGCATTTTCAATGAAATTCGTGCAAATTCCGTCCCACGGCGTGCCGATTACATTCGCAGCCTCAGATTATCGAATTATTTATTTATTTATAATGTTTTTTTTTTTTTGTTAATAATATTAATTGAAAAATTCTCCGATTACGGATTTCCCATGAGTACGGGTAACGAGATTCTACGAATTGGAATTGCGCACCAAGGCGAGCGTGACGCTTTTCAGTGGATTGTTACATCGTTTATTGCGCGACAAATACAGGAATAATAATGTACGAAAAATCATCGCGACAATTGCAGCATAAATGGCCAAAAGCATTACCAGGCCTCGTCTCCCAATTTTTACACGTGTGTATACCTCATCGCGTAACAATTGGCGTGAAAGCTCGGCTGTTCTTAAGCATTTGTTTTTTTTTTCCTTCTTTTTTGGTTGCCCAAACAGAAAATGCGATTAAAAAAAAAAGAAAAAAAAACGAAAAAAAAAACGAAAATTTACATGAAATATAAATAATATCATTTTTATTTAGCATATAACTCGACCACTGACTCGAATATTATATAAACCAACTCATCTTACGAAAAAAAAAAAAAAAAACATAATAGATTTTCAACTGCACAGCCTCGATCTAATACTAAGAAAAATAATTCATAATTATATTATCCGCAAAGAAATTATAAACTACGCGGAACGACGGATTAAAATATTTCAACGAATATGTCATTATAGATATTTTACAATTATCAAAATATCCAGGAATTCCAAGCCGTTATTATAAAGCTTACAATATTGTCAACGGTTGAAATTGCAATTTTCATTTAGCCCATCAATGCATACTACGCTTCTAAACTAAGATACTTGTATCCTTACTTAGTTCTTTGTAAGCTAACTTTGTGAAAATAGTCATTCGATCGTCTTTAGATTTATTAATCTTCAATTCTATAATAACACATAATTAATTTAAATAATGAAAAATTAAAAACACTTTAATTTTATAATTTCGTTGTAAAAATAATTCTTTATAACGAATTTATTATTAGATCGCCTCCGCGGTGAACTTTTATCCCGCATTCTTCTGTTAATGTTGGGCAAAAGTTTAAGATTCTGTTATTACTTTTACAGTTAGTGGCGAGAAGAGGGGATTCATCGCTGTATTGCAAATTAACCAAATTTAGAATAAATTACATTATAATACATTTACAAGTAAAAGAACGCGGTAAACTTGTAAAAGACAACTACGGTGTCTACTACGTGTGAACATGGCTGCACAATTAGACTTCCAAAGCTTAAGTCTACAATCACAACTGCTTTAAACGTAATATTTTGGTTTTGTCGTCTATTCCTTTTAATATATATATATATATATATATATATATATATATATATATATATATATATATAGGTATTTATTTGTTAAAGCGCAATAATATCGAGAATAGAAAATAATTTATCAGGACACGGGTGATCACAATATCATCTAATGTATCTATTTTATATATATATATACTGACTAGAACGTTAATAGTACGAGTGATTCCTGCAGGATTGATCGATCGCATAATATACACCCGTCTAGGTATTAAAATTCGTACTCACCTGGTATTCACATTGAGAAATCGGTGCTCAGGAGTCTCTGACTTAAAAGCTGTGTTCCTTGTTTTAATAACGATTATTAATCCCCCCCCCCCAAACCGAGCCTTTACTTTTCATTAAAACATTCGCATCTTTCGTATTGAAAAATAAATAGAAATATCTTGGCAAGGTCTATTTTTTTATACTTATATATCTTTGATGCGTTGTATACCGTGTGTCCGAAAACTCACTCTGAACGCGTCATTATATCTGTATGTAAAGGAGTTTTTTAATATGCTTGTGAAAAAAATCGGCTTTTATCGGCCCTAAACCGAGCGCCCCTTGGCTGTTTTGGCTCACTTTGTAGCTCTCTTCTGAAGTTATAAAGTACTAAAAGCTTACGGAACTGGTAGGGTAGACTCGAATAAATGAGAAACGGCGCGAGCCGGATGAGAGCTAAAGAGAGCAATAAAATCTCCAAAACTATTATATGTATTTTTAGGCAATATTTAGGCAATGGGTATATTATTTCCGTATCTGATAAAAAATGTATCATTATTTCGTGTACTTTCTTTTTTTTTATACGTGACTCTTATAACATAGACGTTAAAAAAAAGCATTGAAAACCTCCTTTTCTATATAGGTATACCAGATTTAGTGAGTTTAGGGACATCCGATATGTACATACATATATATATATATATATATATATATATATATATATATATATATATATATAGGCATACTATATCTTATACTCTTTATATTCATTGTACTTAATGTGGCACAGATCCGCCACTATATATATCATTATAATGTATCATACCATTGTCAACACGGGAGGGCTTGACTGCGTAAATATTATATATATATATGTATATATATATATATATATATATTTTTTTTTATCTATATATAGTGCAATGTTATACACGGGACATAATACACGCATGCGTAGCAAGTCCGAGAGGGAATGCAAGCATTTAAGTATGTAATTTATTATTATAAAATAAAGAGGGGCCGCGCTCGCGCCACATACACAGGGTGTCCCAAATATGATTGCCGGCACCAGCGGAGGATTCGGTAATAAGCGGCGGGGGAAGTCGTATACGAATGTTCCATATATTTTCGAAAGTTGTGCGAATTGCTTTTGCAAAAATTTGACCCACAATCGATGGACGTGGGCATTGAGAGGGCGGGCGGAGAGTTTCGGTGCAATCTGAAGAATAATGGGGGAGGGGGGTGGGGTCGCAGTTGTTTATAAATTTTAGATATCGTTAGCTCAGATGAAAATTTCCGAAGCATAAACAGCGCACGTTCGTTGTCGTCTGTGCAGTTAGCCAGAAAGTTACGATCCTGCTCGTGAACTTATCTTCGACGAACCGTATGAAGCTGGTAACGTATGGCGAACGGCTCGTCGCTGGGATCCGCTGAAGCGCCATCTAACCACGCAGCCTTCGTTTTTTCCCCGTCGCAAGCGACTCGCCAAGATCGTGCAACATTGCCCACGATATCGTAGCCGCTTGCGATTTCTATATAATCAGTGCTCTGTGTATATATGTCAAATGTGTTTCTAACGAAAAAAGAACAGCATTTTGAAAATAATACTGTTGATCATAAAATTATTTATTTAACATTATTATCGAGAGAATAACATAACGATATTTCATGGTCTGTATTGTTGTAAACAGTTCGGTGTTCTCGATTTTCATCGCTGCGATATTATTATATCGCAGCGATGAATAAATAATATCGATATATAATACGCCCCGTGCGTAGCCAGGGAGTGTTTTCGACGTCATACCAGATCGACAGCCGAATTGCGCGTTCGCTCAGATTGGCCGATCAGAATGCGCGCGACCGTTTTATCGTACGATGATATTTGGGACACCCTGTATATACGGCAATTACAGTGGAGAAAAGTCGACAAATGCGACCCGCGCGCCACCGTTCCTTTCCCTCCCCACCCACTGGAGCTCTCGTTCGCTGCACAAGACTAGAGCTCCTTCATAACACACACACACACACACACACACACTATATATATATATATATATATATATATATATATATATATATATATCAGCATATATATTTATTTATAAGTGCCCCCCTTCACCCCTTAGGAGCTGTTCGCGGCCTTCCTGCCGCGATGCCTGCGTATGCTCTTCTGCCACTGCATGTTGTGCTTGAGGCGCATGTGGCGCCTGAGATCGGTGCGCCGGCTGAGGGTCGTGTGGCAGAGCACGCAGGTCGTCTGATTGCGATGTACCTCGAGGTGCTGGGTGAGCGAGGCGAGATGCTTGTAAACGCTGCCGCAGAGGCTGCACGAGAAGCGGCCGGGGCCCTGCATCACCGCCTGGCCGACGCCGACGCCCCCGCCGCCGCCGTCGACCTCGCCCTCGGCCTCCTCGGCCTGGCCGGCGCTCGGCTCGCTGACGACGACGCCAACGCCGACGCCGTGGGCGTGCTTACGTTTCCGGCGACCCACCGGCCCGGCTGCAACACACATCACACGCATGCGCGCGCGCGCGCGCGCGTTTCAACAGTGCAATAGTGATTGGTGCGGGAGACGCACGTGAGGCTTTCTTTTCTTTTCTATATATATATATATATATATATATATATATATATATATATATATATGCACTAATCTCTTTCTTTCGCGCTTCTACCGCCAGTGTCCCCCCCCCCGCTTCTGGCTCACTCATTTTCTTATGTGTACAGGCTGTATCCCCAAGTTTAGCGTCTCCAGGCAAATATTGCGGAAACTGTGTCAGATATTGCAATAAATGTTAAATATACAACGAAACCGATATGATCAATGCCATCGAATACAATATCATTTTCGAGCATGGTTTTTTTTTTCATGTAATCATACCAATTGACGACTCTTTCATCCATAAATAAATCGGTAGATTCTACTTGGCTATAAATTATAACCATGCGTTATCATGATTAACTGAAAAATTACATGAATTATCCACCTAGGTATTGAAGTAATTATTTATATTTAAAGGCACACTGAATTCTGTACAGGTTTTTTTCCTTGCTTCATTAGCTACAAAACGAAAGTTTGAATAGTTTCACTGTAAATTAATCCCAAATACTGGTTATTAATACCGTATTTACTAAACATACCAGCTATTAATATTTTTTAACACCTCTCGTTCCTTTTATAAACGAAATGATCTCTTTTGATTTTTACTATTCTGAATTGCTATGACTGAAAACCTCCGAAGCAAGATAGAAACTTATAACCTACAACCTATTTCAACGACATTCACACGAAAATAAATAGAAGGAAATGTTCATTGACTAAAAAATGATAAGGTATTCATTCGTTTTACTGCATCAAATACAATGTACATTTTATCAAGAGAGAAGCAATTCATTCCGATGATTCTAGACTTCCCTTGTCAGTCACTTGATTCTAGGTTCGTCAGTTCTACGGCAAATGTCCAATTCTGATATATTCTACTTGTAGAAAAATAAAGTAGCAAGCTTCTCGGAAAGAAAATATGCTTCAAGTAGGATTGCTCGATTTTTGATCTTGATGCATGTCATGAAGCACTCCGTAGAACCGTTTATGAAGATCCAACAAAAAAAATAAAATAAAATTGAAACAATGGTGGCTCTTGAAATGCATAGATCTAAATATAAGGACACGGACATATAGTAAACATCGAAGAACAGAACCGTTATTGTCTGAATTTTATTTGGATAATAATTAATGAGAGGATAAAATCGTGGTGATCTGGATTAGGAGCTTTATGCCAAGGATTAAGATCATTGGGACATCATCTTTGTTTTTTTAAAATCAAAACCTTTTTGTCCCGGGCTTATTGAAGAAGATTAAAAAAATTTCAGATTTTAAATTCATACCGATGTCCACAAATTCGTATCGTTTTTCATTTATTGTTAATTGATGTTACACAATTTAGAAGTAATCCGTAAAGTAGACAATCAGATTTTTTACCTTTCCTCTCCTGATACAGCTTTTCGTCGCATTTTTCCACACCGCCCCCCCCCCCAACCCTGAGACCTCCTAATATTTTTAATAAGAAAAGTGAATTTTTGAAAATTAAAATTTAAGTTTATATAAGAACCTTTCAATTTAAATTGCGACCATTTGGAATATCATTAACCGTTTATTATGATAATTGGTATACAAAATTTATTAATTCAACGATTACTGTGCAATCGTTAGATGTTAATTATTGATGAATTGATAATAATTATGCTCAGATATACACGAATCTATTGTGAACTTCTACGTTAGAATCCTAAATAAATTTTACTGGCCGTACGTATAGAAAATCCAACAACAAAGAAAGAACAAAAAAAATCTACTGCTTTTTTTTGCAATTCAACGTATAAATAACCTTTCCTTCGCCCCTCTATCCCTTATAAGTAGCTCATAACGCACTTTCGGATCTAGGTTCACGGGAGTTCTTTATACCTTACATTTTCTCCTGTTCAGGTGTCCGAAGTCAGAAATAGCGATACTCGTTCAAAAAAAAAAAAAACATTTGGACCTAAAAATCCTTGAAAATAACTTCCAAGGTCAAAGTCGTTGATAAGGTTGCTTAACTTTCTCTCTCTCTCTCTCTCTCTCTCTCTCTCTCTCTCTCTCTCTCTCTCTCTCTTCTACCCTACAATAAATGTGATCATCGAAATTTTTTTCATTTCATGACAACCCGCAAGGTTTACCGAACTAGTCCTACCTGGCTGAGGCATACTAAAAGCATTATGGTCAAACCAATGACTAAACCAATATTTGAATTATATATATGCATACACATAGCAATATTAATTGACAAGGACTAAAAAAACTATGTATACTCAGCCACAGGTGTATTCGACTGTTTTATGTAAAATTATGTACTGTACAATGCATGCGCAAAAAATAAGGGATTCCATTTGAAAAACAAAAACAAAATTGACATTCAACATTGAACTTAATCCTTGACCTCGAGGTCGTGTTCCAAATCAACACGAGTTGACCTGCCTTAAGCCCTAAAACTCGTGTATTTAGTATCTTTTCCATTTGCAATAGCCTTCAAAATATTTGCCTAGAGGTATTATTATATTGATACAACCTGTCCAGTGCCATCCCCCCCCCTCTACCCAACATTACATCATATACACTACGCGCGTTTGCTTCTATACTTTACCAAAAATTTGTTTTATTAATTATCGTGAATTGCACACGCATTATCATACCGCTACACAATCACCTGCTTTGAATATTTGATATTTTATTTGCATGCGTGCATTGTCAAGTGCGTTTAGTGGTGATTCCGACACAAGAACAACGATCCATTCAAGATTCAATTGCAGCACTACATGGGTGGGGAAAAAATTGAATACATTGAAATATGATTTTACAATGTTCATAGAGAAAACATAGATATATATATACATATGTACTTCATAGTTCAAAGGGACACGCCCCTTTTCAATGTATATCAACAAAAAAAGTAGTAGAAGCAAAAAATGAACATCAACACATTCAGTTTCATGGGTACTAACATCTTTTTAAATCTGCACCATTTGAAACTGTAGTAAGAAATATGGAGAAACTGGCGAAACAGTTATTGTAGAATTCCAATGACAGCAAAATAGAAGAAATGAACTCAATTTTGAGGATTTAGTTGCTGAATACATTTACTCTGATATAAATAGAGGAAATTCCAATTGAACACAGAGAAACAGTTTTACAAACATTTTACTGATATTTCGGTTAATTAATTATTTATTGTCAGATGTAGTTATTTATATTTAAATTTGTCCTATGCATTCAAATTAAATTCCCTCTCTTTATAGCGTATTATACGAAGAGTATCCTCAAGTTCGAGCTCGTTTAATCCAACGGTGTCATTAAAACCCGACGACTAAGTGAATTAGAAAGTTGCACGTACTTTACGATGCAGCCTCAAGCGGTAGGGATTTAAATAGATCTTAGATGCCTTAAATTACAAGTAATAATACGGAGTGGCGTCGATTGGTCCCTCCAAATCACCCACTTTCATTAACGATGTGTTCCAAAAATCATGAATTTATTATATATTTGTATTTTGCTTCAAACCGGGCAATTTAATAAAGTGTACGACAATTGATTTTTTGTAACTTTCACAAACGTTGTTTTTTATATATAATTGTTATTGTGCACTTAATGACGTTTATAAAATAATAATGATCGATAATGATGATACATCTATGGCTTAGCTTGATGGGAAGTTTTTAACTGAAAATAAATATTATTAATTATTAAATTGTCTTCAACTTCAAACCATAAATTATATAATATAAAAGTAATTTAAACTTATACTTGTTAATTATTGATAATAAGAAAAATAAAAAGAAAAGCTAATTTAATACTTAACCTGTATTTTATATGCTTCTTTACAAATTAAAAGTCAAATGACGAAGTGAATATGAAATAATAGAACTTTATAATATTACACAAATGTAGTTATAGTAATATTAAGCATGCTGATTGTCTTTTCACTGTATTGAACAGAAAAACTGGATAATAAATCTAATAGATAATAAACTGAGCAGCTTGTAATAGCTGTTCGTTACTATTTGCACAATTACCTTTTGATGAGGGTGCGTATCTATTATTAATTAAGATGACAACATTTGTTTTATTTAAGGAAGCTATTGCATGAAAATGGATAAAAACGGAAATTAAATAATTCATCCCGGGGATAAACGAAATATTTAGCAGTACATAAATATTTATTTAAAGAAATAGTATTGTCAATTTTTTTAAAAATAATTTTATACATCACTTCGTATTCTTATTTAAACAGAATTCTTAGATTTTACAAAGTCGTTTTTCACTTTCTAATAACTGAAATTTGTGCTTTAAAAGGCAATTATTTAAAACAACGAAATTTTCAAATCAAATAAATACATTATTTATAAATTTATATAAATATTTTTAGATATTCGTTATTTTTAAGTAATTTTTTCCGTATGTATATTATTTAAAATACAATAAAACTTCTTTTAAGAATTTTAATTTACACAGACTCTTCTGAAAAATGTAGGAAAAAATTAGTGAATTTTAACAGTTAAACAACAAAAAAAAAATTATATTTAAGCTTTTCGTTGCAAAACGTGCCTTTGCAGTTTCATCTGCCCTTCTTTTGCGGAATAAAAATCCTTTTATTTCATTGGAACAAATTTCAACGTGCAACGTAAATGTTATATATATAAAAACAAACGAATTTATAGCAGAAACTAAGACAATCTCGACGGACGCGCCGACAGTTTCCTAGTTTGGCGATCAATCTTATTCATCGTACTTCGTTCGTTCACAAAAAAAAAAATTTATTCAATACAAGAAAATATTTAGTTAACGCCTGTGGTCGAAAGGATATAGTTGAAACACAAATTTAACTATAAGCCTTTTATTATTAAATAAATATAAATAAAGATATTATTTGTGTTATATCTCAGAAATTTTAGAATTGCATTATCCACGAATACCGATGCTCATTTAATAAGTGATCTATTTATTTTCACGAAATTTAGATGATATGAATCATAAATCCGAATGGTTATATTAAAGGCAAAATTAATCATTATTATTAATTATACACATTGATTAATATTTGAGTTCCGCAGCTGTATGCTTTATCATGCGAGAGCTTCCTAAAGTTGAATTATAATAATATCAGGGGAAAAAATTTATGTACTATAATGGTTTGAGATTTTAAAACTTTATTCACACATATTTTTTACTTACATGGTTTAGTAAGCCAAACATAAATTTACTTAATTCAATACAAACAATATATATATATGTGTATATATATATATATATATATATATATATATATGTATATATATACTGTTTTTATTGTTAGTCAATCGAACGTGCACACATGCACACGCATATATGTGCGAGTGCGTGTACGTTAAATCGACATATGATATCCGTCTTTTTATTTATACTTAGCAAAATAATAATTGGCATTCTTGTACTTAAAAGTTATTATGACTTATGAGGAATGTGCATATTCATTATTATTTTATTAGTTAATTTTTTTTTGTTTTTTAAGCAATTAACAAAAATAACATACTCATATATTTTCGGATATAGCTACGAGGCATAGTGGATACGAAAAAAAAAATTAATCTAATTATAATTTAATAATTTAAAATAAATTTAAATAATATATCTATACGCAATTTTCTTCCTAGTCCCTTAGAAATTACGAGCTAATATGTTACCTGACAAATCATTTATTTTATTCCTTTTTATTTGAAAATTACGGATTCAAAATTGCCATAATTCTTTATTTTCACATATACATATATCGATAAAGCACTAGTTTATTTTAAATAATAAACTGCTTTTGATAATAAACATTGATTTAATGCTTATACTATATATAGCACGATTTACTCAATACGCAGATACAATAAAAAGTAAATAAATTTCATATACAGGGATATAAAGACTTTTGAAATTGCACTTATTATTATCTCACGCTTACAGCATTATATATATATATATATATATATATATATATATATATATATATATATATATATATATATATACAAACATATCATAAATATTGCAAAAAAAAATAGAATAGCAAAAAAAATACTTTGGCTATAATCATACACAGCATATTTTATATCCATAAAACAGATATATTTTTTAATGTACACTGTAAACTATAATTTAATTACTACTCCTACCGCGACCGGGCAACGACCATTTTTTTTTTTTTTTAATGTTCATAATATTTTCAAATATGCGTATATATACAACGTTGTGGTATCGTATTGTTTAAACTTCGCAGTTTTCTAGTTTTACGTCTGCTAAAGCAGTATATAAAAACACCCAGTCAAGAAAGTGTATATATTATTTATATTGTACGCTACATTTATATCCCATCGAATAAACTAGATCACCTGAATTGATATTTATATATATATATTCAAAATTCAAAATTGTTTTCATCGAGCGGTTTTATTCGACCGGTTGCGGTAGAAATAGGGGTACGCATACGTACGAGGTGTTGATAGGTTAACAAATTTTTTTTTTTTTGTAAATTCCGACCTTTAATTACAATTCATCCTTATATAGTTGTAAAATTTATTTATCTCATCCCAAATGGAATATTAAACGCAATCACTACCTAGGAATTGTGAATTTCGGAATTCATTATTTTGGTACAGCTTATTTGGAATCCTCGCGAGGTTATGCACGCATTAAAATTACTAATGTGTAATTAAAATCTAAAAAAAATCCACATCCACATAAATTCAGAATCAAATGATCACTCAAACCTTTTCTCTTAAATCTTATATAAATACAAGTAAGATGTTTATATATATATATATATATATATATATATATATATATATATATATATATATATATATATACAATGAAGTAATTATATACGAAAGGAAAATACAGAAAAAAAGAAAAAGAAAAAACAAATGAAAATATGAAGAAAACAAACTTGAACATATATATAATGTAATAATAATGACAATAATAATAATAATAAGAATAATAAGAATAAGAATAATAAGAATAATAAGAATAATCTTTTACACATTGGACTTGAACTAAGCAATTATAATCTAATAAAATTTTGAGTCTTGAAAAATGCTTTTTCTCTCATTTGCCTCTCTCCTTTTCGCGCATCCCATCCACTTGCCGCATCCATTTTTTTTTTTTTTTTTTTGAAATCATCATTCTTGCACTCACGCCAGAGATCATTCGAAAATATATTTGGTGCTTTTCTAACACAATAACCCCGATTCACTTGCAAGACTAGTTAGACATATCATTGCGTTATGCATAAAATCAAAATTATTTGGCTTCCTTCCAAGGCTCGATTTCTTGGTTTTCGTCGGGTAAAAAAAAACCGTAATTTTTAAACTTAATTTTAAAGAAGTCTGCACGTCGCACTTCGTTGAACGAAAGGAAACGTTTCGAGGCATTTTCTTTTTTTTGGCAATCATAAATTTTACTAAAAGGATATCTTTCACGATAACGTGTGCTTTATATTATATATATGTATATATAATATATAAAATTAATCTGTGTGTTGTGTGTGTGTGTAGATTACGAATACACGACGGTCTCGTCTTAGACATAAATTAGTGATGATTAACACACAACGATTTAAAAAAAAATCTATATATATATATATATATATATAATTCGTACATTATTATAGCGCATACAATTATATACGCATATGGCGACAGATGTATATCTTTAATAGAATTGATGCACGAGCTCGGCGACGCACACACACACAAACCAATACACATAATATAATATATAAATATATATTATAGGAAAATGCACATTCCTCCTTATGAACGCGACTCTAAACGCGCGTTAATTTAAGTACTGAACAAAAAAATCATTTGACTAGATTAAATTTGTTGATTTTCATTTTCTTGCTGCTTTTTCTTCTTCACCTACTCCTCCATCTCCGCCACCTTTTTTTTCATTCGACGCCCTATTAAATTCTTTGGTCATAAAATAGATTTAACGGCGCACGTATAAGTATACATTCATATAATTTAGTATTTATCTCTGCGGATATAAAGGGAGAAAGCGGGATAAAAGAGGGACGACGGGCTTTTATGCTGAAGAAGTATTACATAAATACATACATACACAAATATATATATATATATATATATATATATATATATATATATATATATAACAATGATCAGGACTGTACCGAAAGAAGAGGTCGAGGAAAGAAAATTTTAATTTTTAGATTCTACAAGGGTGAGGTTATCTATATATAACTCAGACTTGAGCTTTAACAAATATTCGGTCCTCGTGTAAAAAGTGTGCAATAACCTTGCGCAGCGAGCTCGTCGTCGAGCCAAAAAAAAAAAAGAATCCGCTATCATATACAATATATAATTATATTCATATGCAATGTGTTTCACATCAGAGTAAATATACGTAATATATAGAGACCCACGGGTGTGCGCGCAGCTCTCTTACTTTTCACACAAATATAATTTTATATGCGTTAAAGCACGCGTAAATTCACACACACGCGCGCGCGCACACACACGCACACGCTCACATACATCTAGACCACAAACCACGCGGGGCGCTCGACCACTCGAATTATGTACAGATACATTGCGAGGGCGCGCATATCGGGGTAAAAAAAAAACCGCGACACCTACGCTGACGCTGTTCGATCTAAAAAGAAAAAAAAATTAAAAAAAAAAACGAATAAGTTAAAAAACAATATAAATAATAATAAAAAAAATAAAAATAAATAAAAAGCCTTATATAAAAAAACGTACGCGCAAAACAGATATATATATATTTATATATATGTCTATATATATTTTATATATATAAATGACTAGGGGCGCGAATCCGTAAAGGCGCAGGCATCGGGTTATCATCATCATCATCATTATCATCATCATCAGCAGAATCGTCGTCGTCGTCGTCGTCGTCGCCGTCGCCGTCTTCATCGTCATCGTCGTCCTCGTCCTCGTCCTCCGCTTCATTATCGTCTTCGCCGTCGCTTTCTTCCTCGCCTCGCGCGGTTCCCTCCGCCGCCAGCCGCGCGCCTCCCCCCGGGATCGTCCGCGGCCGCGACGGCAACGCCGTCGTCGTCGTTATCGTCGTTATCGTCGTTATCGTCATCGTTGGCCCTCGGGCGGCAGCAGCGGCAGCGGCGGCCACCGCCGCAGGCGCACTATGGGATGGGACTCGAGGTGATTCGCTCGACGCTGCTCTCCCGGATCCTGATGGTCGTGTAGCTGGCGGCGGCGCCGCCGTGGGGGCTGCCGGCGGCCGCCGCCGCCACCGCCAGCGAGCGCTGATGGTGCCGGGTCGCGGGCGACGAGGACGCGGCCGTCGCCGCGGCCGAGGAGGAGGAGGAGGAGGCGGCGCTGCTCGGGGCGGCGGCCGTCGTCGTCGGGCAGGCGCCGCCGCGCGAGCCCGAGCCGGAGGACGCGCCGCCGGCGGCGGCGGCGGTCGCGGCGCCGGCCGTCGAGCCGACCCCGAGCCAGCCGTGGCGGTTTTTTAAGTGGCGCTTCATGTGCGTCGTGCGGCTCAGCACCTTGTGGCACACCGGACACTGGGTCGTCCCCTTGTGCATGTTCATGTGCTTGTACATGGAATCGCGATTCCAGAACGATTTACCGCAGAGCTTGCACGAGTGCGACGGATGCTCGATGACCACTGAGCGAGAATCTAAATCAACAATATATAAATGTTTTTTTTCCCACTCTCTCTTTCTCTCTCTCTCTCTCTCTCAATTTTTTATTTCTTTTCTTTTCTTTTCTTATATTTCTCTTCTTGCATTCTTTCATTCGTTATATACTATATACACAGAATCTCTCTATCTCTGTATCATTTTCTTTAACAAGGTCAAAAGTTGTGTGTTATATTGTTGTTTTTTTTCTCCATCCAGATTACTGAAAGGCTAGCATGTCAGTGTTTATGCCTTGTCTTTTTTTTATTAAATTTGCAATTAGTAGAAAAAATAATTGAGAAATGAAAAAAATATGTAAGTGTTTGTGGATCCGAACCTCTCTCTCTCTCTCTCTCTCTCTCTCTCTCTCTCTCTCTCTCTCTCTCTCTCTCTGCCTGATTCTTTCCTTAAGGGGTTGTCCAATTCAGAATAAATTTTTAGATTTTTCGATTTCTCAATGATAAAGATGCTTTCTTATATCATTTGTATAAAATCTGCACCCCGTGCAAGAGGGAGCAGATGAAAAAAAAACCCAGATATGATCGATGCCAATTAACATTATTTAGAATAAAGTCGTTTCATGATTGGGTGTTCTCGAAGTGATTTTTTGTCTTTCGAGAAAAACGTATTATATATAAATATTAAATAATTTTGAAAGAATTGCTAGCAATATAGAATAGACATAAATAAAAGGAATGATTAACT
Organism: Sycobia sp. Sy_11; assembly: GCA_018907035.1. Lineage (NCBI taxonomy): Eukaryota > Metazoa > Arthropoda > Insecta > Hymenoptera > Epichrysomallidae > Sycobia > Sycobia sp. Sy_11. The sequence continues at coordinate 141,322 of JACCIC010000312.1, read as the reverse complement.
AACATTTGCAACAATTTAACGTACACGTACAATATTGTTTAAAACATAACTGTATCTACTGAAACCCAAAAGTGAACAACAGCCCCTGAAAAAAATTGTACAATTTATCGCAATTAATTTATCTATTTCGATGATATTCGAGAAAAATTAATTATTCTTCTTTAAACAATCTTGACCTTAGCACGTTTATGTTTTTATTTGACTAATTTTTGCACTTTGTTTGTTACTAACCAAGAAATTTTACTGATTCCACATTTTGTATGGTTATTAACAATTTATATTGGCTATATAAATATCATTTTTTCTCGCCCCCGAAATCGACGCGTAAGGCATTTAAATTATGAATTGTCTGAAACGACAAGTATTAATGAAATAGGATGCTAAGAGTGTATTAATTATAGGTCTTAACCGTAAAGAAATCTAAAATATGTATCAATTTGAAGATCCGAAATGCGCTTATATAATGGAAATAATGTAGAAAATACGTTTTTAGTCGTTAAAAAATCTGCATCAATTCTATAAAGATTATCAAACTCAATAATTTACTAGGAAAAAAGACCTTTTCAAAATGACAAAAAAAAAAAAAAAAAAAAACAATTGTCACTGAAATCGGACGACCCCTCAATTTTAGCTTGCTTAGGCAACGTTCGTATCCAGTCAGTCACGCGCAATTATACCTACAGATAACAGGCACACGTTACTTTATCAATATCGGCTAATCTTTTACTCTTACTTTTCATAAATCATCAGAATTCCAAATGTTGCTCACTTTGTTCAAAGGAACTTACGTTAAAACACTCGATGAAATGCAAAACACTCAATTCAAATTTACATTATCATTCATTCTGAAAAAAAAAATAATAATAATAATCATGAAAAATCATGCCACACTGTCATTGCTAGCTATTAAAAAAAAAGAGAGAAAAAAAAGAAGGCATAGTAAATAATTGGTGATGAATTAATACCAGAAGCTGAACACTGACGACAAGCTTATCGAAAAATGATAAAACAATTGAAATCCACTTCCGATAAATATTTATTATAACTGTAATACATTTTTAAAATACTTTTCATTAATTTCAAGCGAATACATTCTTGACTACCGATTAAGAATTGAATTTTTGTACGGAAAACAGGAATTTTTTAGGTTAATGTCTAACTCCGATTTGACGATCGATCGGTCAACGTATGCGAGTGGTGTTCTGATACTGGTACTTGAGGGTTAAAAGTAAACTTAAAAACGATGTGTAACGCAGTTAACATGTAGAAAAAACATTAAAAATATTTCAATATAGCATGCACATATAAAAATATTATATAACAAAATACTCAGTTTAATGAATAAAAAAACGCATTTACAAAACAAGCGAGTTTTCATTACCTGTATATGTATGTATATATATATATATATATATATATATATATATATATATATATATATGTATATAATCAATAAACATTAAACAACATTTATTATTTGTATAAGTATAATAGAATGAAAGTTTCGGGTATAAATAATTATATTGCGTAGCTTCGACAATCATGTTCCTTCCATTATAATCTTCCTTCACTGCCATTATTATTAATAATAATCATTATATATCGGCATATGCGATTCTCTAAGAGTCACTTTAAGGCTTACCACTTTGAAGGTGTGTGTGTGTATATATATATATATATATAGATATAACGAGCAATATATAATTTCTACAAAGGACGAATCTTATATCGAGTTCCAATAGCAATATTATCCGTTGTCTTTGTACTTGAACAATAAAATCAGTTGGGAGCAACCGCATTCATTAAATTAAAAATTAATCAATATTGCGACACACACTTGCTGATTTTTATAATCTAGTAATTCCTGTTACGCAGATATTATTCCAACTATTGTATGTTTCGTCATTTTTCAATAAATAAACTACAATTGCTACTTCTACTGCTATTAAAAAAAGATTAAAAACAGACGTGATACAGCAAAAAAAAAAAAAAAAAGAAGAAACGACCAATGAAATAAACAGACATTCCTCTGTTAACAATTGTACGCATTTGTGCCACTATACATATACGTAGAAATCAAATACAACTACTTTACAAGTATCAGTCGCAAATAATCGAAACACATTAAGTACCCGAAGTAATTTAGGTAAATATATGCAATGATTACGCTAATATCACTTTATGTTTCAGTAATATATAAAACTCCACTTTCCTCCATAAATATTGCAATTATTGTTCTCTAATAAATATTAAATTCATTTCTCTTCAGTTTATGTAAAAAAAAAAATCCTTGTTTGCGAAGAAGAACTCGACGATAACAATTGTCCAGCGACAAAAGCCGACTTAAAACTTACCCTATACTGTTAAATTGTATTATCATTACATTTACATTATACAAACTGTACACGGATGCCTGTTTGTTTTAAACAAACTTATTGAGCCTCCTTAAAAAAAAAAAAAAAAAAAAAAAAAAAAAATTAAGATAAAAACAAGGATTTAATATTATATGTATATTTAAAGTAATATACGGCAAATAAATATATCTAATAGTTACATATAAAATGTATACATAAAGACAATCATACGTGTAAAACGTATTCCCTTATAATTAAGGAAATCAGAAAAATACTGCCAACTTATTTTCCAAAGTCAATTCGATTGAAGAAGGAAAAAGGAAGTAACTGCCCTATTATAATTCAACAGTGACGTGTATATATTATATATATGCGTGAGAACTCGGCAAGCAAAAGCTTCAGTCTCATATAATTCCTGTACATAAATACGTAAATAAATATTATACTTTCCGCATCGAGGAAGCGCTCTCGATTTTGCGATACAATAAAGGGTGGGGGGGAGCTCTCCCCCCGCCCTTTCCGAGGCGAGAGTCGAACAGAAATGAATGTAAGGGACAGAGAGGTAAAAAAGAAAGAAAACCAAAAAAACAAAAAAAATTAGAAAAAAAAAATAAAACAAAATAAAAAGAAAAGTAAATAAAAACGGAATAATAACTGGAGATAATCGAGTTAAGAACATGGTATATACCTGAACATTATATACACAATGAGCGAGATAAAACGCTTCATATATATAAATATAAAATTATAGCCGCTGCGCCAGGGATCATATCGTATATATGTCGTGCACACATATATATATACGTATGTATACATACATATATATATATATATATATATATATATATATATATATACAAGCACGCGCACACAGACATATATATTTATTTAAATATGCGCAAATCTAACTTTACGTCTTAACTTTGACACCGTGCACGTTCACCAGGTGGCATCGCATCGTGTACTTGCGCGTGAAGACCGCCTGGCAAATCGGGCAGATCGTGTCGCCCCTGTGTATGCTCCGGTGATGGGCAAGCGAGTCGCCGCGATTGTAGATTTTACCGCAAACGTCGCAGATCCAACGACCGCTCTCGTCGTGGATCGGCCGGGAGCGCCGCCTGCACTCGTAGCCGGCGCCGACGCCGCCGCCGCCGCCGCCGCCGCCCATTTGCGGGGGTGCGCTCGCAGTCGCCGCCGTCGCCGTCGCCGTCGCCGTGGCCGCCGCGGTCGCGGCCGCCGCCGCCGTCGTCGTCGTCATCATCGTGCCCGCGCCGCAGCTCGACAGAGGATCCTGACCGTCAGCGAGGTGAGCCGGGGAGGGTTCGTGCGTTGCCTCTGCGCACACAATCCAAAGGAGAGGGGTTTTTTTCCCAATTCACATACACATTTTGGCTTCATTTGGTTTTCTTTTCTTTTCTTTTCTTTTTTATTTTTTCTTTTCGGTTTTTTTTAATGCTTTTTAAAAAAAAAAATTTTTTTATGTGTCTTTCTTTCTTTCTTTCTTTCTTTCTTTTATTTCAACTTCCTTATTATATCTATCTATATATGTTATTTTTTGATTGTCCAATTTATACAGGGTGTCCCATTTTAACTTGCACATTGATATATCTCGAAATCTAGGCGAGTTGGAAAAAAAAAACAACTGAAGAGTCCAGTGCTTCAAGAAATCAGAGAGGTCGTCCAAATGACGTGCCCAGGCTATTATTGTAGGACTCCGTGAGGCTAAGGTCCGCTTACGCGAGGCAAAGGGAATTTGATCACTGGATTATGAACAGTGCCCCGCGAAATCGAGGCACGTATCTCGCAAAAGTAAATTTACTTTCAACGCTGCTCCACGGGCCCCTTCGTATTTTGAAAACGACGACGATTATTTTAAGAGCAAGAGACGAAATAAAAAAAAGAAAAAACAAACGAACAAGTAAGCAAATCAAGGTAAATAATGCCGGGAGCAAAGTCTCGGGACGAAAAGCGCCTACAGCCGACCGACCGAATTCAATTATTGTACCCGGGAATCGCGCCCGATCGGGGCCCCGATCGCTTTTAACCCTCGAAGACGTCCATCGCGCTGCTCTCGGCGTTTCGATGAACCGTAATCGCGAACCGTAGACATGGAAATACAGGGAGGAGCTCTGTTATATGTAAATGATACGACTGCGAGTCTCGTCCTCCGCTCCGCCCCTCCCCCCCCCAACCACCCATAACACCAAATCGAAGAAGATATCGGCCTCGCGAGCTTCCTCTAAAAACCGCTAGCTGGCTTCTCCCGCGGCATTGTCCGACGGTGTCCGAGCGTTAAAACGAGACACCCCGTCTATTTTATTATATAATACGTCCTTTTTCTTCACCTACAAGCTAGCCCCCCCCCGTCACACACTCTCTCTCTCTCTCTCACTCTCTCTCTCTCTCTCTCTCTCTCTCTCTCTCTCTCTCTCAGCCCTTATTAAACTGGACTAGCGTAAGGGTAGCGTAGCCATGAGGAATCCGTAACCGTTGTTAACGAAATCTACGACAACAGCCCGCGCGCCCCCCCGGAATATCAATACGTTTATGAGATCGGCGTATTTTATTATATACAACAGTACCCTCGACTCACCGGTGTACGTGCTGTTATGGTACCCGGGTGTACAACAAGAAGATCCTAAAAGTAGGGATTGATTCGCATCTCGCTCTGACGTAGTAATATCCCGGGTCAGGCGGTTGAAAAATGTCGCGGGACCGCGACTGAGTGCCACATATTGAACAGACGCACACACGCGCACACGCATATATATATATATATATATATATATATATATATATATATATATATATATATATCTAGTATACATATATCTATACATACATGTGTCAGTGCATGTGATTCTGTATCCTGCGTTGCATTATTACTAAGCTTGGATTTCTGCATGTCAGTGTGTGTATCACCCGCAAGCATGATGTCACCGTGAACCTTTCACCATGTATTAGAAGATAATTCCTTTCGCCGAATCAAAAAGCTTGTTAACTTGAGACGCACACTTCAGCGATCGACTATTAATGACTTTTTACAGTGTTGGCGTGTACAGTGCTTACTTATACGTGTCCTAATACGTTTATATGTGCGTGGAGCGCGCGCGTAAGCTTGCGCGCGTGTACGTGTATGTCTGTATGCGTGTATGTATACGTGTGTGTGTAAAAAGTATATATATATTCACTGGCAGTTGCATATGATAAAATGCAAAGGTAATCTTGAAGCTCGGAAAAACCAAGGAAAAAGAATATATATATATATATATATATATATATATATATATATATATATATATATATGTTCAGTACTTCCCAAAACTGACGGGATACATACTTAATCGGACTGTGGGGGAAGTTTGTTAAATAATAATAATAATAATAATAATAATAATAATAATAATAATAATAATAATAATAAAGTTTCGCTTTCAGACATTCTAACAATTTTATCTGGAACGACACAATTATTATTGCAATACAACGGAAGTTTGGTATATATATATATGAACAGATCAGTAATTCACAAGTTATTTATTTTTTTTCTTTTTACTTCATATGAATATTTTATTACAAAATGTATATTTTATTGAATTCGCCGCCAACGCGGCATAATATTAAAATCCATAATAAGTATACCTAAACTAAAAATATAATTTTTAATCTCAGCAAAGTTATATTAGACGCTGTTCTTCCATTTGTTTTACTCGATTTTTCTATTTCTTTGTTTCTTCTCACATTTTTTTAGTCTTCATTGTTTTTTTTTTTGTTTTTTGCTTTTTAGCGCACGCACCCAGACACACCCATAACGCCAATCGCCTTTTATCACAATAATATCGTGTGCACATGTAGTATCACGGCGAGTGCTTATTCGACGGTAAATTAGATCGAAACAATTGGCGGTGAAAATATTCCAAGGCGTAACGATGAATTAATCATTAAGTACTACTATAACTAAAAGATAAAGCTTCATTTTCGAAAAAAAGGCAAAAAAAATATAGTACGAATGAATTTTAATCCTTTACGAGGACTAATATATATATATATATATATATATATATATATATATATATATATATATATATTAGTATATATAATAATAATATAATTAATCAAACAGCCCTTACTACGAGATTTATACTAAACGATTTGCCTTTATTGTTTTATAAACAAACTTTTTTTCTTCTCTTCCTTCTTCTTTGTTTTTTGTTTTTGTTTTTGTTTTTTTTTTGTTTCGTGCCGTAGTAGTACAGTTTTGACATTCTACATATTCACGCAGAATACGTAATAAATATATAACGTTTGACTCGTTCTTGTTCTTCGCAATTATTTTTGTTTTATCCTCCCTTCTCGTATGGTGCAAATGCAAATTCAACGCATCGTTTACATTATAATATTCTACAAACTCTGTTTTTTTCCTTAAAATCTAGGAACCGCTTTTTATTTTTGCTTGCACGCGTCCATACGTCTACTATATGTCCGAATGCTACGTGTTTGCATACCGTGTATGTGTGCGCAGGTATTGTATTTGAAATTGAATATATTTGAAAGTGGCGCCCGAAGTGTGTGTATATATATTTATATATATATATATATATATATATATATATATATATATATATATAAAATCGGATGCGTCCGATCACGTCCGTTCTGTTCCGGGATCATCGATTTCTGTATAAATATAGATTTTATATGGCCCATTGGAGAAAAAAAACTTATCGGGAGCTTTCACGTGTACTATCTATACATTATTAATGTACTTTGAAAGTTATTATTATTGCTTCTTTTTTTTGCTTTAAATATATGGCACAAAGTTATTATAGTCCTTTTTTCTCTGTCCGTCCCCACTCCCTCATTTACCCTGTCCCCCTTGTTTTGCAGCAGTTTCGTTTTACCCCCGCCCCTCCCCCACCCTCACCGCCTCTTTTGTTTCTTAATATTTACATCACAACATACGTTATAAATGATAAAGCTATCTTAATATTATATATACATATAATTGCGTTACATCGTTGCCTCGTTATAAAGGAAAAAAAATGAAACAAAAAGAAAAACAAACGGTTGTTTTGCGAGCTCCTATCGTCGTTTCTATATATATATATATATATATATATATATATATATATATATATATATATATATATATATATGTATGTGTTTAAAAGAAATGAAGAAAAATATAGGGCGAGGCCGGTTCGGTAGGGACAGCGGTGGGGGGAGGGAGGTTGCCGTTCGCGTTGGCTATTTTAATCTACACAGACGCACGCATACAGGCTACAACAAGAACAACACAACCACAGCGCTATCATCACTATCATCATCACCACCACCATCGCCATCATCGTCGTCGCCACCGTCGTCCGCCTAAACAGCGGCGGCCCCAGCGCATGCGCCATTACACATCGTCGCTCGTCCCGACGCCCTCCCCCCGCGCGCCCCAACCACCCGCCCACCCCCACGGCCCCGTCGTCGCTCATTTCTTTTTATCGCTATCGCTCTGATGCTGCGCGCTCAGCTTCGCGTTGACATTCCACAAGGTGCGCTTGTGTATTCGCAACAGGTGCACCCTCATATCGTAACTCCGGCTAAAGATGCGCTGGCAAATCGGGCACCTCGTCTGACCCGTGTGCAAATCCTTGTGCAGGGTAAGCGATATCGGGTGCTTGAAACCCTTCCAACATATCCTACAGCGAAACAACAATTCGGAATCCGAGCCCTGCTCGTTATCGTCATCATCGTGACACGACGCGCCGCCCAAATCGTGATTCGGGCCCGAGCTACCGCCAACGCCTGCGTCTCCTGGCTGCTCTATAAATAAACACATCAAAACACATCACCTGGATAATTTTGCAAACGCGAGAAGAGCATTCATTATTCTTTGTTTCAATTTTTTGTTTTTTTTTTTTTTTTTTTTATTCTCCTTACTTATTTATTTATTTATTTATTTAATTTGTTGATTGTTTGTCTGTCTGTTTGTTTGTTCATTTCATTTTTCTGACATTCTATACACATGGACATATGTAAAATTGAACGGGAGCCACGTTAATTGTACATATGTTCACGTGTACGGAGAATAAGAACGGATCAGTGGCGTGTTTTGTGAAAGCAGAAGCTATATAGGATAAAAAGCCCGATTAGACGATAGAACACATTCAAAAGGCCTTGATAAGCGTCAACCCCAAATTTCCAACAGAATGGATGCAACCCTTTTCAATTTGCTTTTTTTCTTTTTTTTTCTCTTTTAAATCTACCTAATTATATATAATAGTGTAACGACAACACACATTTACACGTAATCCATATATATATATATATATATATATATATATATATATATATATATATATATATATATATAATATAAAAATGACAGAGAGCGTTAACGTATTCTAGCGAGGCCCAGTTTTGGGCCCTGTATATCGACAGCTTGTATAAAAATTCGTTATAAATTAGGCCTATCTTACAACATAAACAATTGCTTCATCACCGCGGCAAACAGTCCGAGGATACAATGTCATTTGTTTTCAAGTAGTACAAAAGCTAAATGGTCGGACCGTAGGTAATTTTCTATATACGATCAATCCAGTATCGTTATTTTTTTTTTTTTTTTTGTTTTTTTTTTTGTATACATATTATAATTTTCATATGTCGAATCTCATCCTAATTCTTTTGTATATACACTTTCCGATTTCTTAGATTTCAATAATGGTTTATCTCGTAATCGAACCTAAATATTGTTCATTATATCGAGATACATTGGCGATATTCGCCAGTTATATCGTGCAGTTTTTTATATATATATACTTTTTTTGTTTGATCTGCTATTATTTGTACTTGCATCGTAAACAGATGAGCGGCTTTTTCTTTTTTTCCCTTTTTTTTGTATTAATTAATTCTCGTACTGTTTGTATAATACAGATAAAAAATGCTGGAAGTATATCAAAATTAAGATTATAATTAATTATTATTATGTACAGCGACGCACTATTTTGATTTTAATTAATGATTAAAACTAAAATCGCTTAATTGTCTAGCATATATCAAAATTATGAATAAATGGTAAGAGTATATATAAATAATTATATATAAATATATAGGTACCGAGTATGTCGCGTAAAAATACCTAAAAGTTCGAATTATATATATATATATAAAAGTATCCAGACAGTACAAAATGTATATTACAGCTTTTCGTGTACTTCCTAAATTCGTCCTAATATCTCTCGGAAAATATTTAAACTTTATAAAGAAGATAAAAGAAAAATGATATTAATAGGGTAAATGCACTTAAGATTTAAAAACGTTTATGCGCATTCGATTAAAAGCATATAAGATTATTCGGCAAGTTAAGCGCAGATTAAATCTCTCAAGTACGCATACAAGTCTGTAGATTGTTAGTAGAATCCAGAACTTATTTCGATATAAGAATATTTTAAGTAATTCGCGTGCTGGTTCGTTTAAATGTATAAATATCATGCGTATAACAATATTTGCTTAAAGCTTACGACAACAACGACATAAAAGGAATTTTCATAATTGTACATCGAGTCCAATAAAACAAAACGAATTTGTTCAAATTGCATAACAACCACACTGTCCTGGACGTATATATTTGTATCTAAGAATTAACAGAGTAAAAAGATTTTTAAAAATTTTTGTCCGTCAAATTTGTTTACAGTACGAAAGAAATACAAATTGGGATACCCGGTGATGAGAATGAAAGTTTAGTGAATGCAGCATTCTTTAAGCAAAGATTAATATGTAAATTGGAAACAATAGACTATCGATAAGAAAGAAAAACTTCAGCACCGTCTTTTATCACTTTTGAGTTAAGTAATGGTTGACCGCGAAGAATCTTCTGAATTTCCGGTATTCGGTATAAAGCGTAAATAGCACCCTTTTTATTCTAATTTCTCCGGACTCCCCCCCCCTCTACCCCGCCCTATGTAATTTATGCACTTACCCTATCGTTCTACTTTACAAACTGACGCGACACTCACTCATTTATTTTCGACGCAGAGCAATGTATGCGTTCGCTGCCATGTAACGACGATTGAAAAAAGGATGATTAGAAAATGAGAAAAAAACAAGAGCGCCGGGGGGAATAGGATTGATTAAGACTAACGCTTCAAACATATATATATATATATATATATATATATATATATATATATATATATATATATATATAGTCAAAACAGCAAGGACGGCGGACTTTTTGGCACCTTTGTTCAAACGCATTACATGAAGCCAAGGTAGAACAATATCGTATCCAAGACGAAAAGAACAAGAGAGCGAGCATTTCATTTGTTAATTATCATCCTCTCCTTCAGTCGTTCTCATACGTTCCATTACACTCGATACCACTTCACTCTCACTCTCTCTCTCTCTCTCTCTCTCTCTCAGTCTCACCTGCTCGCTTACGTGCTCCTCCTCTAAAGTGGAAAATTGTCATGAAAAAAATTTTGTAAAATCACACTACTGTACAAAAATGGTGAAATGGTTTAGTTTGCTGTAAGACTCGATAGTTAGTTATCTTCAATAATCCCTTTATAACTACAAACGACGTTACGGTGTATCACAGCCGTCAATTAGTCGAAAACTTAAAGGAAATGAAGAAATTACAGGGATTCTAATCAGCATTATTAATAAAGAAAGAGCCTTTGTTGGTATTTACCAACCATTGTGACCATTTTCACATGAGCTACTGAAGTGAAATTTGAACAAAATATAGTTTCGGTATTGTAGACTATAACATTGAATAGGTTTTAGTTCAAAGTAGATGATAATTTGCAAAAAGAATTAATTACGGTTTATTTGGTAGTATTGTAATTTCGGATATCGTAAGACGTGCGGTACGACGCGGCTGGGCAACGGACTTCGTGTCCCGCATACTTAGCAAAATTGGGCACATCTGCCAACAGGTGGCGGAGACGCTGATAAATGTGCACGTACATAAATACTTCTTGATTATTATATAAATATAAGAATACAAAAACTATACAGTCAAGCAATTTTATATCTACTTTGATGAAATCTTAGAAGAATATATTTCGCTATTCATTTTTAATTTGATAATTTCTTTATTTATAAAAAGTGACTTTTGACATAACTAACATATAAAGGGGCCACACAAATGACTTCTATTAATTACCAAATATCTTTATCACAGTAGGTCACGGACAAGTGATAGAAAGTGAACACAGATAAGCGAAACAGAAAAAGACACAAAGATGAATTTACTATTAATTATGAAGAGTTTGGGCAATGATAGTTTCTTTGTTTTTAAAAAAAAAATTACAAAAGTCACCCCTATTTAAAGATTGAAAATTCGTTAAAATAAAAGATTTTTTTTAAATGTTGCTAATAATAAGAATGGTACTATCTTGCTTATTATGGTGGTTTTTAACGCCAACCGACCGTCAATAGTTGTTTTTTTTTTTTTTTTTTTGTTATATTTCCCACGATTTGAAGCAAGAATTTTTAAAGTTGTATCTATATTTTTAGAAATAATTTCATCCGCTTAAAATACATTATGTGGTTTTTTGATATTGTTTCTTTTGTCATTTTAGATTCAACAAGGGTGAGGTTATACATCTATATATATATATATATATATATATATATATATATATATATATATATATATATATATAAATTGATTTCCACATTTTTCACATGTAGTGTGCGTTCTAATACTTTTTTGCAATAAAATTTTCCACTGTTCCTCCCTCTCTCACTCGCGCTCACACTCGTTCATTTAACTCACGCTTTCCCTCTCGAGCGCGGTGCTAACTACCTTGTGGGTATTAGTCGAAACCGCGAAATCGGGTAACAACAACAATAATAATAATAATTATATCAAGACTAATAATAATCATATTCATCATAATAATTATAATAATAGTAATAATAGTAATACTAATAATAATAATAATAATAAAAACAAGAATAAGGGCAGAACCAATCTATATACATATTATTTATAACAGCAGCTCGTCTCGATGGATATTGTATCGTATCACATATTTAATAATATCATAATTCGTATATATAGATGTACACGGAGAGACGCGACCCGAGATATTTATAAAAAAATCACATCATATAAAAATGACATTGTTTCGACAGCGCAAGCGTTTCTCTCCCTTTCTCTCTCCCTTTCTCTCTCTCTCTCCCCCTCTCTCTCTCTCACTCAGTCAGTCAGTCACTCACTCACTCACTCACTCACTTACTCACGTACTCACTCACTCACTCGCTCTCATATTATATATATATTCGCCCCTCGTATATAACACAACAACATAAAGCCGAATTTTATTTAATTTTTTTTTTGTTTTTTTTTTTTTTTTTTTGGTTTTTGCGTTTCTCTAACCGCGCGCCTTTATCGGTCACGGGCGCGCGCGCGCATCGCACAGGCAGTAAGTAGAGGTTGGTGCTATGGAGGTGGTATGTGGGGGATCGAGCGCAACTCGTGGAACTCGGCGAAGCACGGCCAGCGGCACAGGCAGGCGTTGCACGCCCAGCACTTGAAGCGCGTCTGCCTGAGCTTGCCGCGCGACGTCAGTGCGCCGCGGCGCTTGCAGTGCACGCACACCTTCCCGTGGCCGTTGGCCTTGCTGAGGCTGTGCGGCTGGCCGGTCATCAGGTACGTAACCCCTACTCCTGCGGTAAACACACGCGCACATGATATATGTGTGTAATGATCGGGCGGCGAGGGCGCCGAAAAGACGATGGAGAGGAAAACAAAAATGAAGGGGGAAAAAACAGAAGAGAGAGAGAGAGAGAGAGAGAGAGAGAGAGAGAGAGAGAGAGAAATGTATAATAGTCTTTCCGTTATATATTTACAAATCGTGTACATATTTATATGTCTGTTTTTGTTTGTTTTTTTTTTCATCTTTAATTTTCTCCGTTTTCTCGCTGAGTGTCCGCGCACGTGTTTCGCACAAAAATTGCTGTGGCTCTTGTATGTATCCGACCTCTGTCTGCTGTCTATCTATCTATGCAATAAGCGTTAAGAGTATCGTGTGTGTACGTGGGTGCGTGCGTGCGTGTACGTGTGCGTGTGCGTGTCTTACGTGTTCGATTCTTGTCGTGTCTATAAATTTGTAATACACGCCCGATGGCCATTCGTGTATTATATATATGCATCATGCAACAAATCATTAGTATAAGAATAATCAACGCCTCTCACCTCATCCACCCAGCACCAACCAATGTATTATATATTATATATATAAATATATATATATAAAGAGCCGTAGAAAAGCCAGTAATATTATAATTATATTTATAATAATATAGATTATTACAGATTATATATATATATTAGTCACCAATACCCACAATTCAGCATTGCCAGGTGCTAACTCAATGTGCTGCTGCTTCTTTCTTTTCTTTTTTTTCTTTTTTCTTTAAACGTTCTGCTTGTGTTAAAGATATCCGTCAAGAATGGTCGACTTGTTTGTTCGTTAGTTTAGTTTTTTTTTCATTTTCAAATTAATACATTTTCGAATTAACAGTTTCGAATTTCGCCTGATGCACATTGTGAGCGCGCGCGCGCATTCGTCGACGTCACTTACATAATTTATATATATATATATATATATATATATATATATATATATATATATATATACACATATAATAGCAGTCTGACCTCATGTCGTATAGGTATAGAGATTGAAAATAGGGCATAATATATGATACGACCGTAAATGTAATTCATTAGCCACCGGTTGTCCGTTACACTATAATCTATATACTAAATAAGCTTGTATGGACAGCAAATGTTAGTTTTTCATTTTTCTTTTTTTCTTTTTTTGTTAATTCATTTTTCAACGAAGGCTGACGTGAAAAATGACGTCTAAAGCGATATCTCCGTTTGCCATTTAAAAAGACCCGCACATCACAAGTATCACAACACGACAATCCGCTTGCATCTCTCCTGCCCATTTGGTATACGCGTCCCGTAATATTGTAATAAATATAATGTATATATTGGCATTTTATCAACCAACAGAAATATCAAAGATTAACGTGTATATATTAACACACACACATACATATATACGCACGTATATATATATATATATATATATATATATATATATATATATATATGTAGATGTACACAGAAATGTGATGCAAGAAGCGTCTGCTGACGTGCTTGTACTTCAAAAGGGGAGAAAAAAGGAAGAAAAAAATCCAAAAAGAACAAAAAATAAAATCGTCGATGAAAAATGCTTAATGACGTAGTTAGTTTCATTCCTAAAAGTGCAAGATTTCTTTTACGTAAACAAAAAATTTTTTATTTACATTTATGAAATTTTCATCAGATGAATCGTGATAGATGTAATGTAATGTTGTAAAAAAAAACTACAGTCAATAAAGTCAAATAAATAATAATTACATTGTCATATTGTTATAATTCGTCAATGAAATAAATAAATAAATAAATAAATAAAAATATAAAGAATAAAATCTATTTTCCTAAACGACTACATTTGCATTATAATACTGTTAGTTGGTTTAATATGAAAATGATTTAAAAAAAGTGTGTATGGTTAAAAAAACATTTTTGATTTATAAATTAAATTCCGCAGTGCCGATGCATTCTGTGTTCATCCTATATTGAAAAATACATATAGCGCCACTAGACGCTTCACGGAGAGAAATTTCGTGATATTTTCGCATGGAATATACGTATACAATGGTGTTATACGGAGTTCCGTACAAAAATCGTATAGAATTTCTTATTAAAAAGGTTATGGGTATCCATATGAATAATAACTACACTGCTGATGTTACTGGTGTCAATTTGTTTACGATAATCACGTCCAAATTCTCTTATAGTATTTTACCGTGCTGAGTTAACTTCTAATTTAGCATTATACGGTAAGTGTTAAGAGTATCCACTTTGTGTGTGTGAGTCAATGAAAAAAATATCTGATATCAAGTTCATGTTTACTTGTTTTGTACCAACTAAATCATTTTCTTAAATTAAGATAATATTCATTAGATTTAAGACGACGTGATTTCATTTAAGTGGACTCACTCTTCCTCCGTCATGAAGATACTTCATTCGTTGAAGAAGATACTTAAGTAAGAAAATAATTTACTTTATATAAATCAAGAAAATATGTACTTGATAACACACCTTTTCAGTGTGTATATATAACGCTTACTGTATAACGCTAAATTATAAGTTAATTCAGTAGCGTACAACACTAAGAGATTTTGAACGCAACTACACTGAAAAAAATATTTTCCGATATCAAGTAAATATTTACTTGTTTTGTACCAAGTAAATCATTTTCTTAAACTAAGAAAATATTTATTAGTTTTAAGAGTACGTGGTTTGATTCAAGTGAATTCTTTAAATAAATACTTCCTAGATGGAAAAAGATGCTTTCTCAATTTAAGAAAATAATTTACTTGGTACAAAACAAGAAAATATTTACTTGATAACAGATATTTTTTTCTCAGTGTATCAGTATATAAATTCATAGACTAATAACGGAAACAGTGTGTGTGTGTGTGTGTGTGTGTGTGTGTGTGTGTGTGTTTTCTGTTCAATTTTCTGATATATCAATAGTAACCAGTCAAACAGTACTAAGTTAAAAAGTACAATTGCCGGAGTTAAAATTAAATGCGATTGTACTATTAGGGTAATTATATAAAAAACGAATATTTAATGTAGGATAGCGGGTGAATAGTAGATTAAAATACTTTGTTGTACTTTGCTGTACTTTTCTTGTATATTAAAAATTCCAAATTCATTAGTATACGTACTAACATCATATATAAATTATTAATTTAATTCGAAAACATTCTAAGCAAGATACACTTTTGCATTCAATGCAGACGATAGAAAACTATCGAGTGGCTGTCATCAAGGAATGATTATGGATGTTAAAAGAAAACATAAGGCAAAATATAAAAAAACGTATAAAAACATAATAAAGAAAAAGTGAATAGGAAATTTTTCAAAATACAAATTTTGAAATAGAAATTAGAAAACAAATATCGCCTCTGGCATTAATGCCATTGATTTACGTTTATCATTATAAACAGCTGCTTTTACTTGCCGAATCCAAGGCTGCTGGATGTCCCGAATCCAATTACCGTAAAATCGGATTTTTCGATGGTGGAAGTTGAGCTCGTTATATGTATGTATGTTTTAGTAAAAGAACTATCATGTCCGCATACTAATGAGTAAATACGAACTATAACACTTCGTGCATCTTCAACAATTGCTTGTTATATATATAAATAACATTTTTTTTAAATTTATTAAACATTTACTATAAGCGTATCATTGTAATTATTTTATTCAATTTCACTCAGATTGCGCCATAATTGCGTTGAAAGAGACATTTGCACTTTCAGGTTTAAAAGAAACTAAATCAATCAGCATAGTTTGGTTTTCACTCTAATTTTTAATACTTTCATTTACTTAACCATTAACTAGAATTGCAGTACAATAATTAACTCGCTAGTTATCGCTTTTGTAGTCGCCAAAGCTTTTTCATCTTAACATTATTTACAATTTAAATATACTGAAAATAGCTGTGTAGTAAATCAATGTTTATTAAAGTTCAAATCGAGGACAAGCTTTTTGATACTTTTTTTTATAAAAGCTTTAGAATTTCCATGCTAAGTTAATACTAATTCAACATCATACTTACCTACTGTATTCACAATAATTATCAATTTACTAGTGGAAAATAAAAGAAAGAGAGAGAGATTTTAGAAAATATTATATACCTGAAAGAAGAGAAATTGCCTAAAAACGTAGACGCACGCATGCCACTCTCACCTCTACCACCACCAATACAAATTGCATTTGTGTAATATGAAAAGTTGTTTAAAGAGAAATTTTTAAAAAAGGTGCCGATCGCCTCAAAAATATGAGGACATGTGTATAAAATGCATGCCGAAACGTAACGCTCAGTTTTTTCTGCTTCAATACTATAATTAATGTCTAATTATAAAAGAAACAAAAATAAATATCAAAATCAAAATGTTACAATGTATGTAAATATTATTATCTATGGCCTGATGATTTTGAAACTACATAAAAGAAAAAATCTATCTCAAATTTTTCACTGCAACTAAAATCATAATTTTTATAATATTTAATTTTGCACTGATATCGTACACATGACAATGTCATTATTATTTATTTACAATATTGAACTGGCCAGTATCCACAAATGTTGATTCTCCATTTGAGCATAATAATAAATGTGAAAAAAAAAATAAAAAATAAAATATAAAAAATAAAAACAAACTATACAGATATTGCAATCAATCACTTCAACTTTCGCGCAATCACGAAAAAGTCGCACTAATTATTATTTTAAGTGAGGTCAAATATGTTTTAGTATTATAATAATGTTTAAGGAAACAGTGGTGGCCTCATTTTAAAAGTTATATAGAAGGAACATTAGTAATTGTCGGCACACATACAGCACTTGGCAATGCTTACTAATAACTACAGATCAACCTACACCCGATTATCTTCACCACACAAGTTTTTTTTTTTTACATTCAAAAGACCATGCATTCTGCTCACACTATATGAATTAATTCATTGAAAGTCAACCGAAGTATAAGAGCTTGCAATAGACAAGTATCACTTTCTAATCGCCATACAATCCACCACATATTTTTTTCGTAATTATTAATTTATTACTTTAAAGAATTGTGAACCTGATTATTCCTTACAATTTCAAAGAAAAATATAAAAGAAAATGCAGGCATTACAGAATTGCCGCACATTTATGAAACTTTCGTAAGATTAAGTTTTTAAAATTTATTTTCTAAAATAATTTTAATATAGGAATTTCGACATGGCAACATTCATTTTTAATTTTCAAATTTGACTAGAAAATAATACAAAATTATTCACATTCATAGTAGAATTTTGCATACTCAATATACTGCGTTGTTATTTAGTTCAATAAAAACTAATTTTTCAGAAAGACTTTGCATAATAAATTCAATTATATTAAAACCTTGACAAGTTTCATAAATTGAAGCAACAGAAAGAGAAGAAAAGAAATCAGGTTCACAGAATGTAGTAAATGTTATATATAAATAAGTCTTACAGAGCTTATGATAGATTTTGTGCATTTTGAAACAACAATAATAATAAGCGAAAGTCAATTTTAATTATTGCTTCCATTTTCACCCAAATTTTTAAACCAGATTCATCCGTATGCAAGTATGATAATGCAAAGCTGCAAAGGCTATTATAAGCCATTGTATTTAATTTTTAATGAGTGAGTTTGATTAGCTAACTACCCCTTTACTATTATAATAGATATTTCAACCTTATTATACATTTTTAATATATATACATATGCATATATATATATATATATATATATATATATATATATATATATATATACGTATAAAATCCATACTCCATAGAAAAGAAAAGACCTTTTAGAGAATAAAGATTTACAGAAATACAGAAAAATGAAAAAATTTACTTTCTGTAGACTATGGAATCTTAACGATCCTTTTTATTTTAAATGTATCATTGAATAGATAAATAAGTTTTAGAAAAAATTTGATTATTAAGTACTAATAATGACACTAATATTTCTCTGATGCATTTAAAATACAAAGTAAATGTTTACAGTAGTTGCCACAGCAATCTTTATTAAACTTGCAATCACAAATTATAAACAATTAAGGAATTAAATAAGGTGAGTAAAAATCATGTATACAAATATATCAACATATTACAATTAAAATAAAAACATTCATAAATTGTATTACAATTGTTATCTATGATTGAAATTCTTGTTTGTACTAATATTTGCATTACTCAATCATGTTTATATATAATGTTATAAATTCTAATGTTATTTTATAGAAGAAAGAAAAAAACTTATAAAATTAAAAAGAATATTATCCAAAAAATTGATCATGTATCTCTGAAATCTAAATAAACTAGTTCATTTTTATCAAAAAATATGAATAATTCAAGAATTACTTATATGCATGTATATTTATGAATGAAATGTAAATATAATTTTTCTATTACACTATCACTAGACATATTTAAAAAGTCGAAAAATGTTTAAAAATTTTTATTAAGTAACTTGATACTTATTAGGAATCTATAAAAAAATATTTTAGAGTATTAATCAATATAATTTATATAATCAATAAAATAATGAGAATAATTATTGTAAAAGTTAATGTTAGATTTTACTTAATATTTAAATTTTTTTATATTATTTTATATTTGATATAATATATAATCATAAAATCAATTTGTATTTTTTATGTAACTGTTTTCTAAAATAATATGAATCAAACATATTTGATATTTTATTATATTTTATATAATATGTTATTAAGTAGAAAAGATTTTAATGCGATAAATTTTTCAGTTTTTACATTATTTTGAAAAGTCTTATTTACATTATATTTTTTCCTAAATATTTTTATAAAATTGTAATACAAATTCTGAGCGAATTGTAATAAGTATAAATGACATCTACTGCAAATGATAAAAAATTATTTTTGAATTAAAATTAACAAACTCACCTTGAAGTGCTTCATGTGATATCCTCTCTCCAGAACTTGTACCAGGTTTAGAAAGAAGATAGCCTATGAAAAATTTAATAAATTCAATATAAATGTCTATCTTCAATCAACATTAAATATAAAAATAGAGGAAATATTAACCAATATCTGATGATTTTGATGCATCTAATGTATCCGATGACTGGTTCGAATAAAAGGTTTGGGTTATATCTGGCTTATGGTCATTTTCCATTAACTCTGCACTATCATCTAATATTTTATTAGAATTTTCACCCATACTTTGTTCTTCGTAACTACAGCTACTTCCATCTTGCTCCAAATACTCAGGCATTTCCAGTTTTAAATTTGGCATAAGTGGAATAATTTCAACAGGATCAGACACTGTTTGACAATCTGATTTACTGTTATCTGAGTCTTTAGGTGAAGAGACATGCCTATTTGTTTTTTCTGAATGTACATTTGAATTTTCTCGACACCTTCTTCTTTTGTTTGGTGATGGTTCAGACTTTTGTGAATCTAATGTGTGATATGGCAACGGTGAACAAGGAGACTTACTCCCTTTATTATTCATGATTACTTTACCAGAAACATTTCTTAATTGTACTTCAGGTTCACTAGGAATTTCTATATCATCCTGTAATTAAAAATTGATTTAGAAAGGTTGAAATCTAGTTAAAAAAAATGTTTAAATCAAAACAAACCTCTGCCATACTGTCATCTTTTCTGGAGCCATCTGTAAGACCTTGTACAGCTAGAAGTTCAGCTGTTGTCATAAAACTGTCCAACTGTTCTTGTACTACATTAACTTCTCCTTGGTAAATAAAATCAACTAATGCTGCTAAATCATCAAATTTTACATTTCTAAAGATAATAACAGGATGCTGACACGGGTTTTCCTATTCATAAATGAATTTTGATAAAGTTAGATATTATAACAATAATATTGCAGCAAAAAAATAGATTTTAAATAAATATTTTTACTACCTTAAATAAATCTCGAAAATATGTACTGCAGGCTGATAATAACATCTTATGTGCCCTAATTCTTTTTCCCTCACAGCTTAACGTTACATCTACGAGATCTTCATCACTTCGTAATGTGTCAAACGCAGAAGTTATGTGTTTAAGATAGTTATTCCACCTCAAAGAAAATTGCTGACTGGTGCCCATGATGTTTTTCTGAAATACAAATTTACTTTATGTATAAACATACATATCTACATAACTATTTACATACACATATGCATGCATATACGCATAGAGGCATATATACATAAGTATATGCATGCAAACCTTCACGAATTTAAATCTATTCACTTCTATTTTATTCAAAATTTTATAAACTATTCAAAGCTATCGAAATGTATATGCAAAGATACTAAACAATCGAAAAACTACGAAACAGATGCGATAGGTTACGCGTGCAGTGTGTACGCGTCGGAAACGGAGCAGCTCGTGAGAAAGAGAATGAAAAAACCGATTATAAGTATAGGGAAGTGAACGGTCCGAATGAACGACAGTACGTACGAAAAAATTGGTATCTCGCTCTGGTCGAGGATGCAAAAGAAAAGAATAAGTTCCCCTTACTGCAGGGTAAAAATTTGAAGGTAAATTGAGCTCGCTCACCTCATGCGTCTATTCGTGCTGTTGTGCAGTATTATAAGTAAAAAAAAGGGGGCCGTCAAGAGGGAGAAGAGGCGGGGGAGGGGAATCGTGTGTGGGGGACTACGCTGCGCGGGGAGCGAGAGCGACGGAGAGAAAATGATGGAGGGCGCACGGCCCTAAAGCCTCGTTTTTCGCTTCCAAACACACTCGTTCTCAATCTTTCTCTCTCTCGCTCTCGTATACTCACCGTGAATGCGACGCAACGAAAACTATTGATCCCCGCGCGCGCGGCCACGCGCGCGTGCCTGGCGAGAGCGCGTTATAAAGGGGATACGATTCTGGGCCCCACACGATAATTTATATTATATATATATATATATATATATATATATATATATTGCACTGAGAAAACTGTGACAAGTACACGGCTAAGGCCTATCTATATGATTATATACACGAAAAACAATGAAGGGCAAAATAGAAGTGCACATAAGTGCCGTTCTTGTTCTGAACTCACGTCTGCTGGCTTTTAAACTTGATGAAAAATTCAAAAGCACTAACATAAGTTATTCACGATCTTTTCCGCGCGAGCTGATATCCGTAATAAAACGGTTTCTAAACTACGCAACGTATCCTCACATTCGTGGAGAGCTGGCGCGTCGTCGCTCCGTCTCACTTATTCTATATACGCGGATGGCCACAATCTTCCTCCCTCTGATGATGCGCTTTATATATATATATGTACATATACATATATTATCTGATATACGCTTGCTACTGATGCGGCCTGCGGCTGCAAGGCGGCTGCGGAGTTCGTGTCGTATGGCTCTGCTAGCTGCTGCTGCGCTCTTCCAAGTTCCCAATCCCCGATTTTTAGATGCTCTATCCTTGTCTTTTCTCCCTGTTTCACGTCCCACTGTGACTCACACTCGCGTGTGTGATATATATATATCGCGATATATATCCATACGTTTATATATATATATCTATATATATATATATATATATATATATATATACTATATATATATATATAATTTGTGCGAGTACGTATGTGTATGTATTATTACAAATGCATATATCCAGAAACAGAACTATCGCGCGCATTTATTCATTAATTTTTTATTACTCACTGTTATGCATTGTATTTTTTATAAATGTATATTATTATTATATTATTATGCAATTTTTAATTAAATGATTCAATAGTACTTCTTCTCATAATTGTGCAACATTGCACACAATATACACACTATTGTTTTTTTATGCTTGATATCACACATTCATATTTTTTATGCTAGTGACAGATGGTAGCCATTTTATTCTAGAGAAAAAAATTGTGTGGTTCTTTAGTCACTATATGATCTTTGATCAGTCTGATCATCCTGATGATACCAGATGGTAATTTCAAGCTGATCCAAGTACTACTCTACCAGATTGCAATGATTCTGTCAATATCATTTTTATCCATTTGCAATTTGTTTTATGTAAAAAAGAATTATAATTTTTAATAAGAATAGAATTCTTCAAATTTATTTTATACTGAATTCTGATTTTTTGTTTACATATTTTTATTTTCAATCTCTGATATAATGAAAGAAAGATTAAGAATTCTTAAGAGTTTCTTTTTGTAAGTACACCAATATCAAAATACTATATTGTCAATATTAAGTGATTTTAGTTGTTGATTAGTATTCTTCTAATAATATTTTTCACTTTGTCTCATCAGAGATTTTTTGGTTAACATGAAGATAGTAAAAAAAAACTTAAATAAAGCATAGGTAATTTCAGGCATTGAGTCAATTATTTTCAACATTTTTATAGATTTAATGAAATTAATAAAAAAACATTTTTTTTATATGTCAATAATGGACTTAAAAGCTATTAACAAAGTCAATTTAAATTTCATAAATATATAATTATATCTAATCTAGATTTAAAAAATATATTTAATCTTTGGGTTTTAAAAATTTGGGCCTCTTCCTTTTAGGTTCAACACTATAATCATCATCTCTTTCTTGAACTCTACTATCAAAATTTCTGACATTAATTTTTTGTGTAGATTTCCAAGCTTTAGCCATTTGTTCATTTGATATATCGGTATCATTGTCTTTATCAGGTTTTATACTTGGAGTATTTTTTTGTAATTGTTCTAATTCTATTAATCTTTCGAGTTCAGGGTTTTCTCCTTGAAAACTTAATCTACCATCAATTAAATTTTCACAAAAAACATAACTTGATTCCGTAATAAAATGTCCCCTTTAAAAAGAATAGAAATAAAAAAGCTACATTAACTATTTATAAAATATATCAGTTTAATATATGATTAGAATCAAATAATTATATTTACACTTTTTTTGCTAGGTGTTGATTACCAAAATATTCTTCACCTTCTCTTATATAGTTTTGTTTCTCCATTCTATCTTTTGTTTTCTTCATAAACTAAAATGACAATATTATCAGTATAGTCGTATAATAAGAAAAAATAAATTTAATTTAATTAGAAATAGTAAAAAAGTCTTTGATAACGTACTTTCATCTCTAAAATAGACTTTGATAGAGTAGGCTTGTTTGAATTTTGCCTTGCCATGTTTAAAATATTTTTATTTTTGCACTTGAAATAATAAATCAATATTTCAATTGAAATTAATAAAAAAATTCATTAAAAATGCAATATATTATAAAAATATTGCTGTCATTAACCAAGTTTGATTCGCCTTGTTTTTAGAGGTTAGACCAGATTAGACTCCTTTACATCCTGCACGTGCACAATGTGACAACCGTAACTTGATACATTAAAATAAATATTTAATTATTATAAATAAGGTATAGTTCTCGTATTGTTCTTCACGTACGACAATTCGCAATTTTATCGAAATACTTTATTTATAATAGACAGGCATGCCAAGCGTGTTGTGTTGTTATCTGGTTATAATGCTTTGCACTTGCAAGTTGTAAAACTTCTCACTTTTTTGTATGTTGGACATTAGACATGAATAGAGTGCTAGAGCCCATGTAAACGAAATAGGTTCTAAAAATAGCGCTGTTGCTTGCTGCGGTCGAAGTGCGAACAAGGTTCGTTTACGATCGGTAAGGGTAGGATACTGCAGGACAAGTTCCGAATTGAAAAATATATCCTAGAGATTATAAAGGACCAAACATTAAATATTTTTTTAATAGTAACTAAACAGATATGTTTGTATTTCTTTTAACATTTTGAGATAATAAAAACAATAAGTAAATACAGATATAGATATTTTTAATTTAAATATAAAATTCTAAAAAATAAAAAAATTTCTACAAATTTCCAATATTATTTCACAAAATGCTCATGTTTTATAAAATACTTTTTCAGAACGATTCAATGATAATTAAGATGTCTTAGTGGCTTAGTTTAAAAAATAAATCTGTTAAAATTCTTTTAAAAGTAAATTGAGAAAAATTTGTAGTATCTGCAGTTAAAAAAAAAAATTAAAATGGTGCAACAAAAACCTATCGTATTATAATCCTGTAAATTATACGTATTTTTATCAATTAAATAAACTTTTTGAAAAGACCTATCAATGTATGATTCAATGGAGAGGTATAATATTTTTTTGGTAAAGTTTTGAAAAAAACGGGAACTGATGTTGAATGATGAACGAAAATATAATAATATTGTATATATTTATAAAATTGTTTTAATATCCTATATTAAAAATTCTAGAACTCATAGAAATAATTTTGAAATTGCATATAAGCGAAAATCTGACTTTTACACAAATTGAAAATGGTAATCTGCCATTAAAAGGAATTTCAAGAAACAATATGTTGGAACATTTGTTGATTAAGTAATATATATGTTACTCTGTGTGTGTGTGTGTGTGTGTGGACAAAATGAAGTGAAAATAAACTCGGCTATTTGTAAATGATCTCATTACTTTATGAAGCTGTATTTCCGATAAACATATTTATTTTTTTTTTTAGAGGTTGAGATATATTTGTGTAAACTATACATACATAAATAAAGAATTAAATATTTTTAAAAAAATTTATTTTAGTAAATTGTTGTATTAACGAATCGATAATATATATGTTGGAATATCACTTCAAAAGGTTTAGCTTACGTTGGTCAAGATGAAATAGTCTTAATTGAGACATTGCCAGATGAACAAGAAATAACTAAAGATGTACTCTTACATATTAATCAAATTTATCATGAAGCCTCTAAGGGTAATATAAAAGTAAATTATTTATTCAATTCAATAAAATACTCATAGATATAGATATTTAATGCATAATTTTGTATTAAATTTAGGAAACACATTATCCGAGTATGGTATGTCAATACATCAATTCAGAAATTTACTTGGATCTCGTGAATATGTAGGTTTTCTTTTCATTAAACAGACCTTGCAGTGTTTACAAAAAGTTATTGTTCCTCCTGCTTCTTTTCTAGTTGGACGTTTAGTTCATAGGTACAATTAAAACTTAGTAATTTGAATTATAAACTTTTAATTTATTTAATTTATAATATATTAATATACTAATGTAGGTGGAGAACTCCTTGGACTAAATTATTTTCTTTACGACTTGTTCTACGCTTGGGAGCTGAATATCGTTATTATCCATGTTCATTAATTTCAGTTAGGTTTAGAGATGCTGTTTATTTTGAAATTGGTCATACGATTATGAAAGTTCTAGCAGATTTTCGAAACTTTGCATATACTTTGCCTAAGGTTCAAGGATTAACTATGTATATGCAAGACAAGGCTACACATGTTCAATTTCCAAAAAATCGATATAATCAAGTCATTAAAGGTTTAAATCATTCAAATGATCACGTTGTAGCGTTTTCATCCAATTTTAGTATTCAAGCTGATTCTCACCAGTTCTCACCTAGTATGGATGCAAACAAATTTGGAAGATGATAGCACTTATCAAACTCAAGCTATAAATATACAAAATAAAACTGGTGCCAGTTTTATTGTAATTAATGGTGAATTACAGTCCTCTATGGGACTTTCTGCAAATTCAAGTATCTTAGAAGATGGCTTAATGGTTCAAATTATGCCAGAAAAAATGGAAGCTCTGAAAGATGCTCTTAAAAATATGCAAAATTTTACTATTAGTTGTGCTCGTCAAGGTGCTCCAAAACCTGATAAAATTGTAAATATCAAGTGGATAGAAAATGATACTCAATTCAATCCTGGGTAAGTTTTAATTATTATTATCTCCTATTCTACTTAATAAAATAATCTGTATCTTGTGATCAGAGTGTATGGGGGGCGGGGGGGGGGTTGTACTTTTGCTATATGTTTTGTTATTTTTCATTCAAATATATTGTATATCATTCTTATCGCAAAGAGTCCTATTGATGGTAGATCTATGGATTGATCCAGATGATACTTTGATCAAAAGGCGCACGCCGTGACACTCAACTCACTTATGGAACGTTGTATACTGTGTACATTATTCATATGACTACGTACTTGAACGCTTCACGTTCGTTTGCAACATAAAATCTCTTGTATATACAAAAACTACAGAAAAAGTAAAACGTAAAATACAATCTATATAAATTTAGTTGTAACGTCTAATTTTTTTTTATAATTACTTACATTAAATATGAATTTGAAATATTACAATAATCATCGGAGTTCTTTTTATTTCGATAATATATATGTACGGTACTGATTGCTGCTTGTTGCGAAATTTCTTCGAATATGCCTAAACTAAATTTATCTCTTTTTTATCTACAAAAATAGTGATTATCAGTTGCAGCAGGGGATTATTATAAATTTACTACGACGTCTCATTTTGTTTATACAATACGTAGAATGGTGAAACAAATTTTATTTGATTTATTATTTTGTCCTACAAATGGCGACATTCGAATTATGTATGTAAGTGATACCTAAATTTATTATAATTACTTTCTTTGAAAGCACTAGCAGCACGTGGAGCAGAAGACAAATTTGTACAAAATTTCTTTATTTTTTTACCCTACTTAGAGAAATGTTAAGAACTCTCAAAAAGTTTCGCCACTTGTAGACATGTCTAAAATTTGTACAAAATTTTTTTTAACGGTCTACAATCAAAATTGAGGGAATGAGACGTCGAAGGAAATTTACTTCCGTTCTGGTAGTTCA
Organism: Sycobia sp. Sy_11; assembly: GCA_018907035.1. Classification (NCBI taxonomy): domain Eukaryota; kingdom Metazoa; phylum Arthropoda; class Insecta; order Hymenoptera; family Epichrysomallidae; genus Sycobia; species Sycobia sp. Sy_11. The sequence continues at coordinate 113,652 of JACCIC010000312.1, read as the reverse complement.
GCATGGCGCTGCGATTAAGGTACATAAAAATGTCGACAAATGCATCAATTTTAACATAATTTTAGTTTTCAAATGAAAAATTAATAAAGTTGCTTAACATTGCAAATTTTTAATTTATATAAAGTTGATATGTCTAAGGTGTTATTAAAATAAATAATGTCTCTTTTAATCCTATCAGGTCCTATGTGAGTGCAATTTATGACCAGATGACCAGTTTGTTAAAATTTTAATTTCTTATAAAAAAATCTTATTCTGATACCATAATGGTATAATCTATTTTGGTACCAAATTACACAAAATACCAATCGGTCGGGATAGTTCGGGATGCGTATGAGAACCGCGGGCGACCAGGGCCCAGGATATACCAGGATATACGACCCTAGGGATAGGGACAGGTGGACATAGCCAAGCAGGACACATGCACATTATTCAAATACACATTCAATACGCGGTCGATCCTGGTCGAACCAGAGGTCGAACTAAATAAAAATAAGACAAAAATCTAAAGTATATGAATTGGTCAAATGTATATAATGAAAGCAGGTGTAAGTAAGAAGGCAAGCTCAGGTAATCATCTAAAAATAAATAAAAAAAAGTTTTCTTTAGTTTTTCTGTTTTTATCACTTACATTTGTATTGAACATAAAAAAAGATATCTAATCAAGAAAAATAAAAATTCACCTCTATATACATGTAAGTACAGTAGGTGTGTGTGTATATATATATATATATATATATATATATATATATATATATATATATATATATATATATATCTGTAAGTATATAAATACAAAAGCTATTAGCAGGCTATTTTTTATAATTAAAATTTATAATTATGAATTTCACTCCAGATTTCACTTGAAAATATATAATTCTTAATTGAGATGTATTCATTCAAATAATGAAAAAAATCGAAATATAAATAATTTTAAACTTGCATTTTTCGACCTGAAGTCACTATGCCTGGATATACCTAAAACAAGTATGCTTGAAATCAAATTTGAAAAAGGTCGAGATTAATGACTTCAATAATTCAAGCTGATCCATGCAATGAAGTTAAATATTAAATTTGATGTTTTTTGATATCAAAATTATCAAAATAAAAAAAGCTTTTTACAGAAAACAAAATAATTTTACATACTTTTATTTTTTTCAATTATTTTTCGGATTTTATAATCATACAACTAATATAAATGATGCCGAAAAAAGAAACATATATAAAATGTATATATACACGTATTATCAATCCATTTCAATTTGACCAGATGGGAACTTGATATAAACTCCACATTTGATATAAATATATATTTAAATAAAGTTTTTAATGATTCAACTTATCAATTGTCAATTTTCAATAAAAGTAGTTTCAATGCATTCGGATTCCGGATCTGTGCAAAAAAATTTGTGAAAAAGCGTCGAGTCAAGCCAACCCAGAGTCAAATATCCCTATATATATGTAGCAGAGATATAATAGGGATATGTTGTCAGGTGTAGCACATATGTAGTCGCATTCTTGTCAAGCAATCGTACCAACGTCCGGATGGTCGATTAGTCGTATATATATATATATATATATATATATATATATATATATATATATATATATATATATTAATATTGTCATATATTTACAATTAGACAATATATAGTAATATATAGTACCTAATACTACCCAGTCCAGTACCCAAAGGCAGATCATTATCGAGATACGATTCGAGATGAGCATGAGATTCAGACTTGATTCAGAACTATCATTCAGGAACTGTTGTTTTTATATACGATAAATTATTCTTATCATAATTTCAAAGGTGCATTCAATGATTACGGAAAAGTGAAGAAGCTGTGACACTTTTAAAACCTTAAGAGACCATAAAATGTTAATAGTAAAAAGAAATTGTAAGTAATCATTTTAGTTATTACTTTATTACATCTTTTGAATAACCCTTTATTGTCCCTCTCCATTATCTTCATTCTTGGTAGTTAATTATAAAAAATAATAAAGTGTTACAGAATATAAACAATTTTTAAAATCCTAAATAATAATTGTTAGCATTGCTTTTGTTTGCCTAGCGGATGATTCATTATTAATATAAATTTTATGAATTTTATATATACAATAGAACATGGAAGACCAAAATGACAATTTAACAAGCAATTATTCAGTTTCAACTATTTTATCAATAGTTAACATTACAAGTTTTGCAACAGAATTGGCAACAGGACATTTTTACAATGAGACTGTTGAAAATTATACACACGTTAATACTGAAAATGTTAGTCAACAATCCTGGAATTTGACCAAATCAGAGGAATCAGTGTCAAAAGCAACGATAACTGTTAGTGGTAGTTTATGTACAACGACAATGAGTACAACGACTACAGAAGATCCTTTTGATGAGTTTGGTCCTCCCGAGGGTGTAGAATACATTTTTGTACCACTTGGTGTAATGATATTTGTTATAGTACTTTCTGCAGTGGTAAGCAATAATAATATATATTTCGATTCTTTTTATATTTAACATTTATTCTATTTCTCATAGGTTTAGAAATCAAATAGCATATAAAAAAATACTTAAATTTAATTTAAAATTAATTTTTAAAGATAATGAAGAAATTATCAATAGTCTATACAAATTATAATATTCTTAATATTTTTTATTTATTAATACTGTATTAAATTTAAAGTTCAATATTATTTTATGAATATTTTTAAGAAAAATTAAATTGACAAAATGTAAGTATATGTGCCAATTTCTAAAAATATTAATTATTAGGTAATAATTATATCAAGAAAGCGTAAATTGGAAAGACTTCGACATAGACTTATGCCATTATATAACTTTGATCCTGGAGAAGAAGGTGAAGATGATTGGGAAACAGAATTACTTGATGAAGGTTTCAGCAGTCGGCAGAGACGAGTTAGTAATTCTATAGCCACTTGAGCATAAAAAACAAAATTTTATATAATAAAAGGCTTCATTATGCAGCAAGGATACCAATCTATGGGTAGTGAAGAAAATGCTGAACTTTTTAATACTTCACACATACAAAACATTGGATAGTCTTTTGATGTTAGACTCCTCTTACAATATTTTTTCAACTGATTACACAAATATTGACGTAACAAAAATCTACAGATAAAATAATTTATTTTTAAAAAATATGCACACACAGGTAATGTTGAATATAATATTTAGTAAATTAAATTTACATTTCTTTTTTATAATTAAGTTTAAAAGTTTATTTTAAAAATTATTTTAACAGAAAGCAAAATGGACAATCGCTCTAAAAAGAAATACTAGCAAAAATATTGCGAAATCATCTTCATTATGTAGGATACCTTTGGATCTTTGTACTATGCTCAATACAATATGAGTATAATCTGAAATGAATTGACTACTCAAAACTGTAATATATATTTTTAAAACTTTTACTATTTTCAATATTTAATTACTATTCTGCAGTTTTTAAACAAAATTAAAAACTTCACAGTGTCAAAATAATAATGGGCAGCTTTAATGAATTTCATAATAATTATGTCAAATGACTGGTTCAATTTCAGAAGTGTACAAGTAGTTAGTTCATTAACTAAAACTCCATTCGCAATAGCCTCGAAAAAATGTATTATATAATTTGATAATACTTAATCTCTAGAATGGAAAAAAAACTTAAACATGTTACAATTTTAAAAGAAATTACCAAGATATCTACAATATAAGTCTTAATAGTTATCGATTGTAGAGTGAAACAATAAATTAGAAATTTCTTAATTATTTTGTTAAAACTAAACTACTGAAGTTCAATAATATTTATATAAAAAAAATTTTCAATCTGCATAGACTATAGCACTACAATTCTATATAGAAAAAATTATGCAAATAATATTTCTACGCTTGCGTATAAAATAATGTTTAAATTTAAATTTTAATAAATTAACTCTAATTTTTATGTAATTACTATTATTTTTATTATTTCTACTGTTAATTGTAGTTATTTTAAAAATTCGATTTTTAAAACATATAAATATATATCTGCAATTTGTACAATGAAAACAGAGTTTTTCAAATTGTAAATGAAATTTATTTAAAAATATATGTAAAATATATTAATGAATCAAATAATTATAAAATCAATTTTAAATACAATTAAATATGTATTTGATATGATACTTACATAATTATTCAATTCAAATTTCATAAGTATATAAAGATCCTTTTTTCAACTTTGTTATTTTTTTTTATTTTTCAATTCTAGTAAAAGAATAAACAAATGCTGTAGTTATAAATTGAAGATAAGAAATTCCATCGAACATTAAACTATATCTTAATATAAATATTATTTGAAAATTTTTTATGAAATATAGACTAAAGTTTACTTTTGTGAAGTGTAGCAATCATTTTGACAATACATAATAAAAAATTTTCATTTAATCAAGATATTTCACATAACTGAGATACTTCGAATCCCGTATGCATTTTTCGACAAATTATTAAACAGTATTATAATTTGATATTTCTAAAATTAAAAAATATAATGCTAATAATTATAAATCTTGTAACATAAATTGTACTTCAATTGTATTAATATTAAATGACTAATATGTATACAATTGAATCAACCAATATATAAAGCGTCATGAAAAGCTTTTGTATAGGTGTATACGAACGTTTATTTATTTAAAATGATATATTTGCTGATTATGACTTCTATCAAATTTAGATGTGTTAGTATTTGCACATCATTTGCAAAAATTTTAATTATTTATAAACTTAAATATAAATCAATTTTTATACTTTTTGTAGTCTTTGCATTTTTCAAGAAAATCTTATGAATGACTTGTAATGTAAAATATAGTATCAATATTTGACAGTTACAAACGAAATAAAATATATGCAAACATTTAAAATAAATTTAAAACTAAAAAATTATTTAGTCTAAAAACGATTCTGCAATTATGAGTACTAAAAAAATACTCTTTTCAAGAATATGTTGAATATGTTTAATTAAGCTATGGCTATAAAAGATTAATTAGCTTTTGGTTTTGAAAGTAAAATAAATATTTTTAATGTTAAAAATAAATTAGAGCATTGCATCACAAGTTTTCATTTTGTTTTGCAAATATGATTTATAAAAACAATATTCCATGATTCATACTCATTGATAACAAAATAACGATGACAATTATAACTTAATAATTGACTTATTTCAAAGATTAACGCGACTGTAGCAGCTGAAAACAGAATTAAATGTTAAAATTTTTTACGCGAGTAATATAAAATTTCTTTGTCGAGGGATTATTAAGTAAATGCCTAATAAATTTTTTAAACATTTTGTATAAAATGGGAGCTATATGAACAGCATTATTATTCTTAATGGCTTTGTCAAGAAAAAATCGAATGTTTGCAAAAAATTGCCGTGAATTGGTTTAAAAAAACTTACGTATAATAAAAGAAAATCATGTACTTCCATAAAGAAGGTATGTACATCTATTTTGTTAAATATCATTCGGTTTCTGATTAAATGGTTAATTAATAATTATGGAAAATCTAATATATTTAATCCAAAATAGTATTTACTCATATATTACATTAAAATTGTTGACTTTATTTAACTTAATATTATTTTAAAACACATTTAATAAAGTGACTAATTAACTGCTCTTCTTGAATAATATACTTAAAAAACAAATACATTCCAAAATTAATTAATATATAATCTACAGCAAAAACGAAATAGTATTTTTACTAAATAGTTTATTTACCTGAAAATACTATATTAATTATATTAATACCATATAAGAAGATACTATAAAAATAAAAAATTGTATTGATTTAAGGTTGAATAAAGAATAAAAATTAGTCAAAACATGTATTCTGTCAATTTATTTACTTTAATACAAATTTGACACTCACTCAAATTATGTTTGCACAGAAACAGGACTTTTTTTTATTATTCACTTTTCATACAGTTAATAAAAGAAAAAAAAGTTCTTTCTTGCATGTGCATTCGCGACATACACAAAGTATCATTCATTGTAATTCATTAATCTTGGCTAGACTCATTTACGCAAGAGTCACCACAGAGCTTAGTAAGTAATGATACTGTATACAGTACAGATGGAGAAGGGAGAAAGTGCACAAAATACTCGAAATCACATAAATAAAATCGAAAATATCATTTGATTAAAAATTGCTTGAGTCTGGTTACTATATATATATTTATATTTACTTTAATGATTATCCACAAATTTATTATATTTTCAGTATTATATTTTCTGATTATGATTTTTATAGAAAAACAGGTTGCCGTAGACATTGCACTACACACAAATGTTCAACCGTGATTTCTATAGTTTTTCTATTAATTTCGACGCGTTCCGACTCAATGCGTTCATAATATTTTGTTCATATTCATAGCGCTCTTTCCCTTTCTAACATTTTTTTAAAATTTCTGTACTATTTAAAAGCAGGATTGAAACAAACTGTAATTATTAAAAGAGCTGGAAGAGAGCCTAATTACAATATTTGTTTTTCAGTCTAAGTATTGTTACAATTATAAAAACTTAAAATTGAAAGGACTTGAGTGTGAGTTATCGTCAACGCCGTCGAAAGAGAAAATAGAGAAAGGGCGTGTGTTAAAATTCTTCCCGAGTAGTGGTCTCTTTTGTTCAATTTTCTTCTTCTTCCTCCTCCTCCTCCTGCTCTTCTTCTTCTTCACCGGTACTTTCAGGTTTCTCTTCTACCTTCTTCGGCCGACCGCGTCCACGTCCCGTTGATTTTGCTGTGCCAGGCTAAATTTTTCATTTATTAGAATTAATCAGTAAAAAAAAATAAAAAACAAAACAAACATAAAATCTAATGTATACCTTCTTCTTGTGTGATCCTTTTCCTTTTGGCCTTCCACGCCCCCTTTTAACTGGAACTGCTGGCGCGTCATCTTCGTTATCAGATTTTCCTCCTCGAGCGGTATTATTCTTTTCAACTGCCGACCTACCCCTTTTCTTGGGTTCTTTTACTGCATTTTTTTCTGTCTTGGCTTGTCGGCCCCGCTTCTTCTTTTGATCGTCAACAACTGGCGAACCTTCGTCAGACATGATTTATTTGTACCTAATATGCTCTACACAAGTTCTGAAAATGAAAAAATATATTATTAATTTAACTCAAATACTGAATTTAAATTACATCAAATTAAAATATTTCGAAAAACTACATTAAAGCATATGACTGTTACTTTTCACTAATGTACAGTAGCCATATGTACTATAGATGGTAATAAATTATGTCTATTTTACGTACTTGTAACAAAACAAATCATTAAAATTTACAAAAATATGATTTTAAAACGTGAAATTTGCATGCATTATATTTATTCACTGTATGCTTTTTTAGTAAAACTAATACTCTCGTTAAAATTCACTATCTCGTAAAAGACGCCGTTTATTGTCATGGAGGGCGTTTCAGGTATATATTGAAGTTGCAAGCGCGCGCGCGCGCGCGCATTCTTTTCTCAATAATGTCGGAGAACAAATAAAAGATATCGTAAGAAATTAAATTTGAAATTTTTTAAAGCAACGAATAAATCAGATATAATAATTGATTCTGGGGCAAAAAAAAATATTATTGTAAAGGAAAATATAGCGAGTTCACCTCACAAGACACAGCAGCAATTTGACGCGGCGTCCATAATATACACTATACCGCGCGCGCGTTGCTGCCGCCGCTCGCACTCACTCGAAAACCATCGACCTTTCCCGCCCTTTCGTTGCGTGGGCGCGCGCGACTCTCGCCGGGCTTCGGAACAATCCAAATTCGTTAAAAAAAAACAAAAAAAAATGAAAAAAATTCAGAAAAACAGTCCTGGCGAAAGTTGTCGAGAAACTACAGATGGCATCGCGACAGGCATCGACGTTCGTTGGAAAACGATACACACCCGCCATTTTCAAAATGCTCCGAAGTAAATATGCGTCGATTCGCGCCGACCGTCCTTCTCCCGTACCGCTACCGCCGCCACGCACAAATATCCGGCAAGTACAACCCCGAGTCCGCTAAATGAAGAAAGTTGCATTAATTAATGAAATTCTCGAGCATCCGCATCGACTGCATTTTTTTTACCCTTTTCCCAATTTATCAGCGGGAGTTTTCGATTTTCGGAGCCTGACACTCTCAACTAATAAACGGGGAATTTTGTAATAAAGCGACTCCCTCCGCCTTTTGCCTGGCGACGCCGCCATGACACGGCGGCTCTGATGCCGCGCGGCGGCTGAGTATACAACGATGTATATACCGGGGGGACAGCGGCACGGCGTCTCCTTACGCACGCGAGACAATGGAAAGTGCGCGCTGATCGTACGGCGAGAAATTAAAGTCGTCTTGAAATAAATAAATATTCTAGGATCGTGACGGGCCTACGACGCGTTCTATCGCGCGTAAACATACACGACACGGACACATCCAATAGCGGCGGAGAAAAACAACCGCGGGGTCGGACGCGGGGGGAGAAGAGCGAGACGAACGCGCGGCGCCGCGCCAAAACACGAAACAGTCAATTAAGTACATAATGTAAGCGAAAAAAAACTCGTTGCTCCGATAAATTTGCATATTACGCTCCCGTATTTTATATATGTATAAGTATAATATTTACCTGGTTCGACAAAAATTGCCGGATCACCGCCCGATGTGCGAGTTCGGCTCGCGCCGTTACAAGGACTAGCTCCGGAATGACGTCTCCTTGTCTCGAAATTCCGTATATACAGAGGCGCTATAACACGGCTCTATATATGCTACATCCACGATCCACGACCGACGCTAGACGACTGTGCGCGACGGCGGTGTGGTGGTGGTGGTGGTGGTGGCTGCTGTGCTGATGCTGCTGCTGGCCTGGCACTACGGCAGTGGCCCGCTATATTGCTATATACTTACACTGGCCCCAGTATAGTCTGGTGAGATCGGTGCCTTTTGCCGCGCTCTCTCGCGCGCGGGACTCGCTCACCTCTCCGGAGCTCTCCCTCCCCCTCGTGCGATCGCCCTCTGTCTCTTTCTAGCTCACTCTCTTTCCCTGTCTCTCCCACTATGTCGTCGTTGGTACTCACGGCGCTTCCGCCCCCCCCCCCACCTATGACCAAGCACTGTGCGCACCCCCTCAACACTGATGGCGCGCTTGCACATTAATTTAACACGTATATATGTGTATGTTTATATTCGACTATATAATGCAACAATGCAACTGTATTTATCGTTTATTTATCCGCGAGAGAAGCAATTCTTCGGGTAATTCCTTTGCATTCGACTTGCCTTCGATATCAGCGCAATTATAATATATATTACACATTTAATGCGACTTTTTTGTACTTTTGCATATACCAACAGGCGACGATGCGATGAGTTAAAGGGGTGGGGGCGGGTAGCAACTCACCCGTCTCTTTCTCTATTGTGTGTATTTTTCTCCCCTCCCTCGCCATAATTCACTCAACGCGCGGCCGAACTTCCCGCCAAAAAATTCTTGGAGCATTCGTCCCTACATTAAATGTATATTATACAAATGTTCTCTAATAATAATAGGTAAATAGTTCCATGATTTTTTGATGAGCATAGAATTATAATAGAATAACATCCCTATTTACTTATTAATTTTCGTTATTTAGATCAATATTAGTAGTTTAATTTTTTATAGAGTTAGATCAAAAATATAGATTTAATTATTTGATGGAATATCGATGGAGGCTTCGAGTAGCATGCATATATAGAGAAGAGAGAATGTAATTATGCTGTTGTGTTTGTGTATAGATGCCAATATAACTATAGATGCATATATATATCTTATCTCAAATGTGTGTTTGTATAATGTTTACGTTTTGGGGAGTTATAGAGGGAGAGATGAGGCCGAGAGAAGCAGGGAGACAGAGTGAAGGAGAGAAAGAGAAGGCAATATAACTATAGAAGAGGAAGAAGACGAAGCTTCGCTTTTCGTATCGATTCTCATGATGCGTCGGCTACTCTGATGTTTCCATGATGTTTCTTTTCTCTCAATCTCCTTGTTCCTTTATGAAACCAAGATGGAACCAGATGTATGGGTATGGGTGGTGTGTGTGTGTGTGTGTGTGCATATGTACATATATATGCTTGTGTATGTCACTAATACATTGATCATTGCAATTTAGCACATTGTTGCCAAATCATTTTCAGTCTCATCATTTTGGCCGTTAAGTGATCCTGATGGTCGTTCGTCCATTCTTCTTATTCCTCAACAATATCAACACTATCTTAATTCTGAATTAAAAAAATTAATTTCATTTCAACTACCAGAAACTACTCCAATCTGTTCTAACTAATATTGCATTAAATTTATTAAAGGAGCAATGCTTATATAAAGTCGAAATTATTATTCCACGCTTTCGGAACGTAAATTTAAATTATATATACGAATGTATTATTAGTTCTGTTTGAATGTAATCTCGAATGCAATTAGCGTGTATATATTTAAATACGTACAACGGCATACCAGACATAATACCAGATAATACCATAGAAGATAGACGCTCTATCTTCTTTGATAATACCTGATGATAAGACATTCGCCGTACCTTAGTCTTCTTATTATATATTAGGTTCTTATTTCTTATATTATACTTTCAACCTTTTTTTAACAGATATAATGGATTATGAACAATCGTGCTTTCGGTTATTCGCCTAGTCGCTACTTAATACTGCCGCTAGCCGAAGAATGGACGATGTTATAAAATATACATAATATTACCAGAGTTATTGTCTGCTAGTTCCAATAATATTCTTTCTTCTGCTTTCCCATCGATAATCTGATTTTATTTTATAAAATGTTTCTGAGTATGTAGATATGGCCTAAAATAACGGAAGCATAGCCGGTCTCTCTAATCTCTGTCATATAGCGCCAACTGTTAACTTACAATAACCAAGTGCCCCAGCGCGTGCAAAAAGGAGACCTATTGAATCGAACAACAGGGAAAGTGTAGAATAATTTCGAACTGTGATGCAGTTGTTATGGCGTATAAAGGTAGTCAAAAAGTGACTTTAATATTATTCAGATTCCGGTAACCTCAAAATCGCAACATTCACATGATTTTTTATTTCGTGAGATCTACCAGCTCTTACCTTTCTCCCTTCGATCGATGGTAAACTATTTCATAATATCAAATTATATTAAAAAATCATAATAATCATCTCCCATTAACTGTATCAAAAGGTACTATTAGTACAATCTAATAGAACAAAAAGCTTACTTATGATGCTATCGTCAAATTCATCTAAAAATAATACGAAAAGAACAACAGTTACAAAGCAAATAATATATATAATGACGAATACCAGAAATTAGTGTCCCTCAGATAGCAGTTTGATTTGTACCAGTTGGTACTCGATGAGGTTATGCTATTAACTTTAATTCTTAAAATAGGAATTAATTGTCTTCTCTATATTTAAATTTAAAAGATAAACTAAAATTAGGATATTTATAAAATTTATACTCGCTATTGTCACAGCATTATTTTTATAGTTAAATATACAAGTAGTATAATTTAACCCATTTTTATATGCAAAATTATCAATCTAGGTAATATTGTATTACTATAAATAATGCGTTTTTGCCCTAAAAGTGGCTCTTCCATAGTTTCACTTGGTTTCACATATCTCTTCCAACGACATGCATGAAGCGAATATGATATAGGATAGGACACGATCGTGAATGCGTATAGGGTCTGGTAGGATTAGTTAAAATCATGTAAATCTAACACGTAAAGACGAATGGGAAACGGAACCTTTTTTAATTTTATATTTAAAACTTGACAGTTGATTTCATTATATGCGTTATGTAATACTAAATTCGTTGCGTATTTCGTAAATAAATACTACAATATAATTATTAAATATCATGATTTGTTAAAAGTAATAAATTAATCGTACATAATGTGTATGAAAATGCAATTCTTTATTATGTTCTATACGCAGTACTTTACGTACGTGTGTACGAAATTTTGTTTTATTTTTTATTTATGCTTCCAAATTTTTGTACTAAATCAGCCAATAAGGTCTATGATGTGTTTGCATACGAGCACATGTAAATTTTTATAACTGTGTTTGTTGGTGTTCTACCACTCGGCCGAGACCAGGAATTGAAGTTTAATTCAGATCACCGAATTACTAATTCATCGCTGTAGCGATCGAGCCATTGTATGCCTCAAGAAAGGTGGGCTTATGACAATCGATCGAAGCACCCATGATGGTTAAAATATTCCGAGCTCTTGGATTATTTATGTATGCTGGCTTTTTAATTATATATTTAAAAAAATTAAATATTGTATTTTCTGTGTTGTAAATTATTAACATAATGGCAGAACAAATTGCACAAGAAAAATTTTATCTTCCAACCGTTCAAAATAGAATAAATTAGAGGAAAAATGGATCCATAATTTTAAGAACAATGAAATAGTTATCATAACCTTGCTTTTTCTAATTATAATATAAATAGCTCTAGCCATGCTCTGACAGAAAGCTTTGGACACCTGCTATCACATTTTGTATGCTCCTATTTCCTATTATTTCCTATTCCAGCCTATACTAGCCTACCATACATAAAATTCACGGATAATACCAGATAATACAGAATAGACAACAAAATCTAGCTTTGTTATTCGGCACTTACATCTACCGGCATTTATGAATGTAGCTTATTTCTTTAAACATAATTTATACATAACATCAATATATACTCTTTTATGTTTTAATTAGACTAATTTTTATAAATTATTTCTATACAGCATTATACGTTAGTTTGTCTGAAGTTCCAACCATTTCTAACTCCTAGAGGGCAGCATGAAATATGGACGCAGCAAATAGTATATATATATATATATATATATATATATATATATATATATATATATAATATAAAAGATGTAAAATCACTATGCTGTTGTCACGATATGTACTTCACGGTTAGATGGCGCTAGTAAACTAATGAAGATACATTATTATTATTATTATTATTGTTATTATTATTATTATACAGAATTTACATACCTTTACGCGCCACGAATGATATTGATGTTGAAATTCAAAAGGTGGTCTATTTCAATTTTTCAATATAAGTTACATGACCATTACATATTAAAATACCATTTCCAAAATAATGTTGCATAGTAAAACGAAACTGACAAATGTTAGTTCCTCATTTAGGTATTTTAGTAAAAAAATTCGTATCAGTCGAAATTTAAAACACGTCATAGATGAATATACGGTGGCCCATCGAGTATAAACAAATTATATATATATATATATATATATATATATATATATATATATATAACAAATAAATAAATTGTCATTGCTTACCTTTCTCATCACTCATGTATATCGATTATGGCAGAAATAAAAAAAATTACTTGATCATTAACTGGGCAATTAGTTCCGGATCCCTCCCGTATATTATTTGTATATAGAATTTTAATATCGAGATTATAAAGAAAAAACTCTGTTAGATTCAATATAAACATAAGATAAAGTTGGTTTAAAATACAGATGATTTTATTTATAGCACACTCAAAGTTCTCCAGACAGTTATTTTAAATATTTAAGGTTTTAGTTATTTTTTACCTATAAGTATATACAAAAAAATAATTCGGAAAAATTGTTTTTTCAATAAAATTATGTATAATTTATATTTATTATACAGATTATAAATATTATATTATATAATTAATGAAATATTCAGCCGTTTTAAACAATATAAATTTTATAAGTAAAATGTATTAATATTATTATTTGATGGGTATAAAATAATATCAATAAATATTTTTATCCGTCTTACAGTCTTTATAATGAAATATATTAACTAAAATATTGACAGTCAGACTTTCCTTGTTTATAGTCACCCCTCGAAGAATCTGAAATAGAATTTATTACTACAATAAATTATATTAAAAATTAAAAATTAAAATAAAAATAAAAATAATAATACAATAAAATAAAAATGAAAATAATAAATAAAATAAAAATAATAGAAACAATATTCTATCTTAGTAAACCTTAAATTTAAATTCACCTTTGGTGTCCGACATTTCAAACCGCTACGGTTCATCCTCAGGAACTAAACTGGGTATAATAATGATAAAAGTTTTCCTATAATGATAACTTATAATGAAAAGAAAAATTAATGAATAAAGTGCTTTAGTCGTTACATTAAATTTATATTTATATGCGCATTCGATTTCACCTGAATAAAATGTGAATCATCCGATTTTATGAATAAAGCTAAAGATTTCAAAGCTCAACTTGAATAACATTATGATTATTTTAAAAATTCGGAAATAAATCGAATACTAAACCAGTTACATATAATACTCGATAAGACTCTTTATATTGCCAGATACTACAAATGTAACATAATTTAAATGAAATTGTATTAAATTTATAATCTTATAAATATTTGTCAATTGCAATCTAAATAAATATACACACTATTTATTATAATTTATCTTAAGATGTGCGAAGCCTTGTTTAAAAATATTTGTACCGATCTCCTTTGATATTTCATAAAGCTATTAATTATAAGGTATTGAAAATTTTATATTTGTTGACGATTATATAGCGACAATTTTTATCGCTGTTGCTCCGTTCTTGGTCCGGAAATGTTCTGTCCACTTTCCTCCAACCTGCTCCAACTATATGGTGGCCCAATGAGCAGGGCTTAGATTTCTAGGTGCTTCGCGCTTTATGCCTATTGCTGGTTGTATATGTTGCGTATTGTATTGCTGATGGTGGTTTACTGGGTTTATCTATGCCAGCGTACAGCCAGCGCCCAGCAGCCAGGTTATGCTATGCAATTGCTGTTTCTAGTTTTCTTTATATACCTAGCTTTACTTAACTCGTACATCGTTACTACCACATGCGCAGAGATGAAAATATTACACATGTGATCGTCAAGAAAGAAAAATAATTTTTTAAATTTAACTAATCTAAATCAAACTTACTGTTTTTTACAGTACTTATCATAAAGTATATTGAAAAATGGATGTCTATCAAGATCAAGAGAAATCGATATATGTGAAAAATATTTTTTTTACTTCTTTAATAGTGAGATATTTTAAAATTATTTGTTCTAGTTTTTAATACTAAAAAACGTTATTTAATAATAAAATTATATTCAATTTATAATAAATTCATCTTTTTCTTTGATGACTATTTTATTAAGTGTCAATAGAAACTAAGTTACTTTAAAGCTGTTCAAACGCAAATTGAAACTTAATGACATAAATGAAAATATTTATTTCTATCAGTTTAATATTATCATCATATCTATAAATTTTTTAAAGTCTATTAAATTCAATTTATTGATATTTACGAGATTTTTTAAAATTGATTGTTCGCTTTTAAACAAATGTGTTGTTTCTAATTTTTTTACAATTCTTTGGAATAAAATAACTATTTTATATACTTTAGTATAATAGTTAGAATTTACTTTTAGTCAGGTGGTTTAGCCGGTACATTTGTTGATATTGCACTGTTCCCAATTGATACATTAAAGACTCGATTACAAAGTCAAAACGGATTCTTAAAATCTGGAGGCATTACTAATCTTTATAAAGGCTTGTCACCAGTTATATTAGGATCTGCACCAACAGGTAATGTAAATAAAAGAAATTTTTTTGAGTAATCAGAATATTTTAAATTATGATTTTTTTAGCTGCTTTGTTTTTTGTCACATATGAAAGCATTAAAATGTTATTAATTCAAGAGATCCCCAAAGAATATTTACCATTTGTACATATGGGTGCTGCATCACTTGCAGAAAGTGTAAGTGATTTTTATTTTATAAGGCATTAAATACATACTTTATACAATTTGAATGTAATCCAATTTTTCTAAAATAATGAAGTTTAAATTTTTGATATGCTTATAAATTCTTTGCAAAAATGGAGATATGTTTGTGTTTTTATATTTGTAAATATATCCTTAAGATACCAAAGTTAAATTAAACAAGGCAACAATACTTGTATCTGATCCGTAGTTAAATTGACAATTTATTTTAAACTTCTGAACAATTTTCAATTTTTATAAATTATACATGTTAATATTTGTTAATTGCTAATTATAGAGAATTCAAATCTTTTAATTTTGGACAAGGGATTTTAATAACAAAATATAATATTTACAATAATAATGTTTTATGTAATAGATATCATGTCTTATACGAGTACCTGTTGAAGTGGTTAAGCAAAGAAGACAAGCTCTGCTACCTGATCAAGGAAGATTAAGTATTAGATTACTTTATAGAGGTTACTGGAGTACAGTTCTTCGAGATATGCCTTTTAGTCTAATACAGTTTCCAATTTGGGAGTATTTTAAAAAATTATATGCTGAATATTCAGGAAGAAATATTTTTCCTATTGAAGGTGCAATTTGTGGAGCATTTGCAGGAAGCATTGCAGCTGCAATTACAACTCCCTTAGATGTTGCAAAGACAAGAATAATGTTATCTGATAGAAATGTACATAAGTCTTTAAATTTTAGAGTTTCAAAAGTTTTATTATCAATATATAGATCAAATGGAATATCAGGGTGAGTATTTTCACCATGATCCAAATTTAAAAAAAAATTAAATTAATTAATATTTTTATCGGTCTTACAGTCTTTATAATATAATATATTAGCTAAAATAATGACATGCAGACTGTCCTTGTTTATATTCACCTCCAAAAAATCTGAAATAAAACTTATTTTTATTTTATTTTTATTTTATTATTAATTTTATTTTTATTTTTATTTTTAATTTTTAATTTTTAATATAATTTATTGTAGTAATAAGTTTTATTTCAGATTCTTCGAGGATGAATATAAACAAGGACAGTCTGACTGTCATTATTTTAGCTAATATGTTATATTATAAAGACTGTAAGACTGATAAAAATATTTATTAATTTAATTCAGAATAGTCGGCATAAGTACAATTTTTAATTCTAATTTAAAAAATTTCAATTGTTGTATATTTGATAAAATAGATTAATAATATATTATTTTTACAGTTTGTTTGCTGGTGTTGTACCAAGAGTTTTATGGATATCTGTTGGTGGATTTATTTTCTTTGGAGTATATGAAAAATCTAAAGTCATATTTTCCTTCTGAACTGTAGATCATCAATAAATAAATTACATTGTTTGTTCTCAGTTTTTGTAAGTAAGGAAATACTCATATATATCCTTTGTTATTTAGAATTAAATTTTTATTTATTTTAATTTATTATTAAATTAGATTTTTTTAATAACACATTGAGCTAATATTGCTCTTTATTCCCCTTAAATATTACTTTATGTCATGCAGAAATTTTTACTTTAGTATAAAAAAAATACTGTAAGTTTTCAAAGACCAGAACATACTATTCCCAAATAAAAGAAAAAGGAATAAAAATTCTGCTACTAATACTAATTGTACTAAAAATTACTCAAGAAATATGCTTTTAAAAAATATTATAATATAGTTGGAGCTATGAGAAATGAAGATTAAGTAATAACAATTAACATTTTTTTGCTGTAAGAGTTTTTGAAAAATACATTTTATTGGATGGGAAGAAAGTAAAAAATAATTGTATATTGATATGGTATATTATAGCATGTATGTATACATACAAATCATTTAAATAATAAAAAAAAGAATTTTAATTTATTTGTTATTAATTTGCTGAATGGAAATAATTTTATCAAATTTCGATTGTATTCAATGAACTCATTGCATCTTCATTTCTCATTACTGCAATTATATGTTTTAGTATTGTAAAATTTTCTTTTTGAAAATTCACTTGCACTGAAATTTTGACAGTCTTTTTTCTCAATTTGGAACCAATATGCATCATTGATTGAAGGTAATTTACCCAATTTGTATCAGGGCAAACTTAGCACTATAAAAGTTAATTTATTTGATGTGCAATAATTTAATAATCATTAAAAAATATAATTTTTTACTTCAAAATTGGGTTTTTACTTTGTATAAAGTATCCATGTTATAAAAGTTTAATAAAATAGTTTATTATAAAAAGATATTACATAAAAATAATTATTTAATATATAACAATTGTCTAAAATATTCATTTTGGCCCTTTCTTTTACTCTTTCTTGTATAATGTTCTTTACAAATACTTACATTCTAATAATAATTTGTACAAAAACAATTAAACCAGCAAAACAAATTTTCATAGTTTTGATTTTAAACTGGTCATTAATTTTTCTAGTTTCATAGCTTTTTGTATATTTCCACTAATTTTTAGTTTTCCTATCATAAAAGCAGTTACTGGCTTCAATTTACCTAACAAAATTATATGTTTAAAATATTTAACCTTATTTTAATTCATGACAATTGTATATTTTAAGTTAAAATAAAACACTTACCTGCAAACATAGATAAGAAATTTCCTGAATCCATAGTGAGTACAGCATCTGGTTTGTTTGGGGAGTTTCCTTTACCAACTGAACCACTCCCATTTTTCAGATCCAAATACCATGTACCAGATTCATCACCTGTAATTAGATTAATGGAAAATCAACAAGAAGAAATATTTGAAAATAATAAATCTTACAAATTAAATAAATGTTTTAGAAATATATTTTTCTAATACTTGATTTACCAAGATTAAACAGCCATTATTTTTTATTTATTTACCTTTAACAACAAATTCAAAAACGGCTCCTGTATTTGTTACAAGTTCTGAGCTTAAATTTTTTTGGATAGCTTTAAATATTCCTTCTATTTTTCCATCAGGTTTTACTGGCTCTGGTTTTTTACCAACTATTCTTGTATCAGTGCTAGACACATCAAGGAAAAAGTCCAACATCAAATTATTTGCATTAGCTAGAAAATAAGAAAAGATTAATAATAAGGTGATAAAAAATACCTTTTATAAATTTTAAAAAGACTAATATAGAAATACCTGGATCACATGCATACTGAGTAAAATCTGTAATGCCTTCAGCTTTTAATACATCTTCATCAGTTAAAAATTTACCAGTAATTGTTTTACTATCTTTACACATCAATGCATAAACAGCATCAGCTACAATGTCAGGCTTACGACTAGTCTTAAAAGAATCTGCACCTGATAACATTTCTATAGCAGCGGTATAGATAGCTGTAATTTAAAATAATAAATGCAAAGTTTTAACCCATAAGTATTTATATAGGAATTAAAAATAAACTGTATGATAGATTGAATATTTTATTTTACCAGTTTTAGGCCACAAGGCATTAACTGCAACTCCTTCATCTTTAAATTCTTCTGCCATACCAAGTACACACATTGACATACCATATTTTGCCATAGTATAAGCAACATGATTTTTAAACCATACTGGATGCATATTTAGAGGTGGACTTATATTAATAATATGTGGATTTTTACTTTTCAACAAGTATGGTAAGCAAGATTTGGATCTAAGAATATATACAATGATTACTTATCTTCATTCATTAGTACATTCTTTAGCAAATAGAAGGTAATTAGTAAAATATTTGTAAACTTTACACAAGAAAAGTTCCCCTTGTATTAATATTATTCATTAAATCATATCTTTTCATTTCTGTACTTAGTGTCCCTGTTAAAGAAATTGCACTAGCATTATTTACTAAAACATCTATTCCTCCAAATTTTTCAACGGTACTTTTGACAGCATTAATTACTTGATTTTCATCTCTTACATCAACAATACATGGATGAGCTTTTCCCCCAGCTTTTTCAACTATGAAAGTAATATTTAAATTATTAAATTATTAGTATAAAAATAATTATTTAAAATGTAAGGACTGTAATTTTTCCTATAATTTACCTTCTTCTGCTGCTGTGTATATAGTTCCAGGAAGTTTTGGGTGGGGTTCAGCTGTTTTTGCTGCAAGAACAACATTTGCACCATCTTTTGCTGCTTTTAAAGCAATACTTTTCCCAATACCTCGTGAAGCTCCAGTAATAAAAACTGTGCAACCAGCAAGTTTTCTAAAATGAATAGCATGATTTTTAAAATAAAAACAATATTTTCTGAATGTTTTATTTTATGTAAATTGATTTTTTTAAAAATTATAGAGTATTAATAACATTAAAAAGATTTAAAAAGCATAAACAGAATTTAGAAAAATGTTTAACAAATAATTCAGTTTTTATACTATCAGCAATAGTTAAGTTATACTGCTTACCCTGTGTTAATCATTTTCAAGAATTAAAAATTATTTTTATATGTTCATCAATTAAACTATGCACGCAATGACGTTTAAGAGTTCAATAATTAGCGAATTAACAGGAAATGAAAAGTTGCAATTCACTCTCTGTGTGTCTATCTGATGTACCCCATAAATAGGTCAAAGTACAAACAGGTTTTGCGCTGCATACAGACAAAATTGATATATACGTATATACACATTCCATCAAATATGCATATGATTACAAATTCTGCAAAATATAGATATGTGTTGTGTGTATTACGTGGCTGTGTGTCATACAAAGAATCTATACAATATATATAATGTGTGCAGGCAAAATTAAATCAGATTAAATTAAACAACATTCATAATATAATAGTATTTGTAATTTTTGTAACATACTTGATGCAGTGTGCAGCACGACATCGGATATATATGTATATAGATGCCAGTAAATACTTGCAGTTTAATTTTAATTCTACTTCGACCGCGTGATGACGCCACATGATAAATAAGTTGATAAACACGAATAACGAACATCAATGATGGGCTTACCTATATAAAGATCTGAGGATAGAGATAGAGAGAAAAGGAATCCTATGTTCACATAAACTTATTATATTTTAGATATTTTCTAATTTCTATTACGGAATTTCAATAGAAGTTAGAACTTTTTAACTGAATAGGCCTATAAAGTTTTCGATATTTTCATTATGGAGCATCGCTATTGCTAATAACTTTTATGTGGAAACTAATTTTTGTTTTAATATATAGGCAAATAGAGGATTAGGTCGTAATAGTTCTCCCAACCATAAGGCAGACAGCGCCACGCCCTTAGTCGTGCGGAATTCAATTTTGTAAAATTGAACAGAACATTCAGCACTTTTAACATGGCTTTTAACAGCTTTTAACAAACATCATTCACTTAAAAATACGATATAGAGAATGATTTGTTATTTTAAATCTTAAACCTACGCACTTGATGGAAAATAATCATATATTTTTAATGATTATATTAATTTATTATATTCATTTTTGAAGCCTGAGTTAAATTATGAAAAAAGATTTCTTAACAGGCATTCATGCAATATATATAGTAATTCTGAAAAGTACTTCTTTTTCAATTTTCAATTTTACCATATCATAGTATTTAGTTTATAGTTGCTTATGGCATTAATTTCATATGCACTTTTTTAAACCTACTTAAACTTCTTTTTGTGTGATAAACAACTGAATATTAAAAAGTTAAAGTTTTCATGAATAGAGTTTACATACACTATAAACATTGACATGATATTTTTATAAACTAGAAAAATTACCTTATTTATTATGATTTGGAATTCTATAAAAATAAAAACTTCGATGAGGTTGCTTTAGAATTTCGAATTTTTACACGATTTATAATCACATCAAGTCTTAATTCTATTAAATATTTTATATTGTAGCACTAATATAACAGCACAGAATATGTATACAAACAAAGGAATAATTACATCCTCACCCATCCTACCCCCATCTCATTCAGCAATTTCCTTACGGATGATTTTAAAGATGTTATTTGAAAATATAAAAATTTAAATATTGATATGATAATAAAAACCTTGATTCTCTTTTAAAATTCAGCCTCCGTATTTGCCAGTTTAATATTTTAACTTGTTGAAAATATAGATTTTATTTACAATATTGATTTCATCAGCATTTGAAATCTCGTTTTCATATTTAAATTAAATTAATATATTTTATATCTCTTTTAATGCCAAATACCAATAACATTAATAACTTAATCCAAATATTAACTATTTAGTTAAAATGCTTGAACAATCTTTTTATATGTTACTTGAAAAATTTCCTACACCTGATGTAATATTAAAGAAAAAATCAAGTATGTTATGAAATATTGTATGTAATGTTATTATATTCAGTTGTGAAATGTTTAAGTTTGCACAACTAATCTGAGTTTAAAATTATATATATATATATACACTATAGAATTACAGTCATTTATAGAATTTGAATAAAATACTATAAATAAATATAATCTTAAAACCATTATTTCGATTAAGCAGAAATTAAACGCATATGTCCTGCTTTTGCAGATCACTATATCGGGTAATATTTGTATAAGGAAAATAAAAATAAGAAAATACCATAAAATGAATAACAAAACTTATAAATTATTATAAATTAATGAAAAGGCATTACTAGAGAATAATATATATATATATATATATATATATATATATATATATATATATATATTATGGTGAATATTTTATTATACTAAGAAATAATTTTCTCGATTTTGTGGGTAAGTGATGTCTGTGAAAAATGCTAAAAGAATAGTCTGCAGTATACTCATGGAATTTGAATCTCGTGCAAGTAAGAGCGTGGTGCCCCCTGCCGTATGGTAGGGAGAACCAAATACATCTGATTTCAAAAAATCGGACGCCTTGGCTTTTTATGATTTTGGATTTTTCCCATATAGACGACGATCTACTCAACTACGCACCGTGCCTATAGGTTGAATATGTATTACTATGTAATAACATTATTACAGTTACAGTACAGCAGCCAGCAGCAGCTGTAATTTCAGGCATGTGCTGTAATCTGCCTGTAATAATTTCTACTCGGAAGATATTACCGCCATTTTCAAGAGGATCATTCGAATTTCAGTCAGTCCAGTCAGCTTCATTCGACGGTTCAGTTTTAGCAGTTTGAGATTCAGTCAGCTCAGTTCAATTTAAATTTTAATCTTCAGCTGATATTGTTGATGACCGTACCAGACTGTATAGGTTACTTTAACAATAAACAAAACTGTAAACGTACCGAAAACGAAGTTTGTTTAAGAACACACAAAAAACTTAACTATGTAAATATTTAATTAATTTACAGTTTATATTGAAGGTAAAAACATTATATATTTAATTTATATTACAATAATTATTCATTCTATAAAATTTTCAATTAAGTATTTGTTTTTTTTCTACCACTAAAAGTAACAACAAAAAGCAATGATGCATCGAAGAGGAGGAAAACGTATACGGATGGACGATCCTGTCCCTCCTGAGTATGAGACAGCAGTAATCAATTCTATATCCGAAAATGATGCTGGTGATGCTGCAGAAGCTTCTTATGGTTCTCATTCTTCATCACACAATGATTATCAAGATCCTAGTTTAGATCCCCAAATTTCTATACCAAATGCACCAAGTAATATGAGAATAACTAGAAACACACGTGCTAGATTACGTGGTGGTCCTATACAACAACCTAAATATAAAGAAATTGATGAAGACTATATACCAACTACTACTGCAGCTCCTAGAGGACGTGGAGGTGGAAGAGGACGAGGAAGAAGAAATAATCAATCTCATAATCTTGAAGATGAAGCAAGCTTATATTTTGCTGTTAGAAATAATCGTTCTTCTTTGACAGGCATTGTAGATGAATGGATTGAAAAATACAAACTTAACAAAGAAAATGCTTTGTTAATGTTAATGCAATTTTTTATCAGTGCCAGTGGTTGTAAAGGACTTATTACTGCTGAAATGCAAACATTAGAACATGTGCATATAATTCGAAAAATGACTGAAGAATTTGATGAAGAAAGTGGTGAATACCCTTTAATAATGACAGGACAGCAATGGAAAAAGTTTCGTTCTAATTTCTGTGAATTTGTACAAATATTAGTTCGACAATGTCAATATTCAATTATCTATGATCAATTTCTTATGGACAATGTAATTTCTTTACTTACTGGTTTATCTGATTCACAAGTTAGAGCTTTTCGACATACTGCAACTTTAGCAGCTATGAAATTAATGACTGCATTAGTAGATGTAGCGTTGACTGTCTCAATTAATTTAGATAATACTCAAAGACAATATGAAGCAGAGCGACAAAAAGCGAGGGAAAAGAGAGCTGCTGATAGATTAGATTCTCTAATGGAAAAAAGAAAAGAACTTGAAGAAAATATGGATGAAATAAAAAATATGCTCACTTATATGTTTAAATCAGTTTTTGTGCATAGATATAGAGATACGTTACCAGAAATACGTGCTATTTGTATGGCAGAAATTGGTGTTTGGATGAAAAAATTCCATCAAAATTTTCTTGATGATTCATATCTAAAATATATAGGTTGGACTTTGCATGATAAAGTTGGAGAAGTAAGATTAAAATGCTTACAAGCTTTACAACCGCTCTATGCTTCTGAAGAACTTAAAACAAAATTAGAACTTTTCACTAGTAAATTCAAAGATCGTATTGTAGCAATGACATTAGATAAGGAATATGATGTTGCAGTTCAAGCAGTGAAATTAGTGATATCAATATATAAACACCATCGTGAAATTCTTACTGATAAAGATTGTGAACATGTTTATGAGTTAGTTTACTCTTCTCATAGAGCTGTAGCACAAGCAGCTGGAGAATTCGTGAATGAAAGATTTTTTACATCTAATGAAGAGGTTGAAGTGAAAACTAAGCGTGGTAAAAAACGTTTACCCAATACACCTTTTATAAGAGATTTAGTTTTGTTCTTCATTGAATCTGAACTCCATGAGCATGGAGCTTATTTAGTGGATTCATTAATTGAAACTAACCAGATGATGAAAGATTGGGAATGTATGACAGATTTATTATTAGAAGAAGCTGGTCAAAATGAAGAACCCTTAGATAATCAACAGGAGACTTCTCTTATTGAAATTATGGTTTGTTGTATTAAGCAATCTGCTACTGGTGAAGCCCCAGTTGGTAGAGGACCAACAAGAAAAATCTTATCTGCTAAGGAATCTAAGCAAGTACAGGAAGATAAGCAGCGGTTGACTGAACACTTTATTCAAGTGTTACCACTTTTATTAGACAGATATCGTGCTGATCCTGAAAAATTAGCGAATTTGTTGTCTATACCTCAGTACTTTGAATTAGATATTTATGCAAAATCTAGACAAGAACAAAATTTAGATTTTCTTTTAACGAAAATACGAGATATTGTAGACAGGTCACATAATACAGAGGTGTTGGATACCGCTGCAAAAACTTTAGAATATATGTGTGTGCCTGGATCAGCCATTTTCCGAAAGTGTGATATAGCCAGATCTACACTAATTGATGCTATTGTTATTAAATATAAAGATGCTATTAATGAATTTATATATTTGATTGATGGAAGTGAACAACCTAGCGAGGATGATGTATTTTCTGTTGTAGAGTCTTTAAAAAAAGTAGCTATTTTCTATAGTTGTCATGATATGAATAATTGTGAAATTTGGAATTTCTTGTTTAGAGACATTAAGGAATCTCGATATAGATTACCAGATGAAGCATTAAAGTATTGTATTAGTGCTTGCTTTTTTTCTATTTTATGGTCACAAAGTAATTTAATTGAGAGTAATGATTCTGATAATAGAGCTAAAGAAGAATGCCAAAAATTAAAAAGTAGACTGTATGAATTTATGGATTGTATGAGCTGTTTTATTAATACGGAAGATGAGATTTCAATTTTATTAAAAGAAGAAGCTTATAACACAATATGTGATTTATTAGTTATATTTTGTAATCAACTTACATCACAAAAAAATCCCCTTCTTCATCAATTAGTTTTTGAACCTGATCAAAGTATGCAAGATATGCTTAATAAATTTGTTCAGCAATATGTTTTCTTTGATGGAGAAGATGATGATCATGATGAACATTCAAAAATTGAAGAACTTCATAAAAAACGAAACTTTTTAGCAGCTTATTGCAAGTTAATTGTCTATAATATGATTCCTACAAAAGCTGCAGCTGATATTTTTAAACATCATGTCAAATATTATAATGATTATGGAGACATTATAAAGACAACAATAGGCAAAGCTCGAGATATTAATAAAACTAATTGCGCTTTAACTATGCAGCAGAGTTTAAATATTCTGTATAATGAAGTTACTGAAAAAGAAGAAAAAGTGATCAGAAACAGTGAGGAATTCACAGCTATTAAGGAGCTTGCAAAACGTTTTGCTCTTTCTTTTGGACTTGATGCTGTAAAAAATCGTGAGGCAATAACTGCTTTGCACAGGCAAGGCATACTTTTTGCAGTTTCATCGCAGGATGGTATTGAAGCTGATCCTACTGGACCACCTCCCAATCTTTCCTATCTTGAAATTTTAAGTGAATTTACAAATAAACTTCTAAAACAAGATAAAAAGGTAGTATTAAATTTTTTGGATAAACATCTCCAAGCTGGTATGCCATCATCCAGAGGTGAAGATTGGCAACCGTTTTTGTTATACAGAAATAGTTTATTACATGGTGATACTGATACTGTACCAGTTACTAGTAAGCGAGCTTATACTAGGCGCAGAAAAGATCATGTTGAAGAAGAGGAAGCAGAAGATGCAGATGAGGGCTCTGATCATGAATTTATGGGGTATTGATAATTTAGTATTATATATATATATATTATTAAATGGTTTTACAGTTATTTATCATTACATAAGAAAAAACATTTTTTGTGTTTAAATTATTCAATTGATATTTAAGAATAGTATTTTATGTACTGAATTATTTATTGATAAAAAGATTTTATAAATAGCAATTTCAATTTCAGAATAATCTTAAAAGAAAAAATGTTATGTTTAAAGTAAAAATTAGCTAAAAACTTTTTAAATATGACTTAATCTTTTAAATAAATAATATTTTACTTTTAATTTTTGTAATATTGATTAAATAATATATTTATTAAATAGTTTTTGCAATAAATACAAAATGTATGACAATTATTAATTTTATTAATATCTGAACAATTAAATTAGATAATAAAAATAGTCGTATTTTTAAAAAATTATATATTTATAAAATCATATTAAAACTTGTGTAAAAAAATAATAAAAAAATTTAAATATTGGATTTTTAAAAAATGAAATTTTATTGACTAAAGTATTACTTATTTTTCCTCTCTATACACAAACACAACTATACACAACAACACAATTACATTATCTCTTCTATTATATCTATATATATGTGTATATACCAATTTATAGTGGCTGGTTAACTAGTACAATTAGGTTCGGGCAGCTTCAGGTATGGAAGTAGTCAGGTTACAGGTGTAAACGTATAAATATAAAATACTATAAAAAATAGAGATAAATGATACCTAAATAAAAGTTACATTGTTGAATGAAAGATGAATATATAGGTATAACGTGTTTTATAAGTAAATAAGTGTAACCGTATAACATATGATATGAGTATAGATAACCTTAATTAGATCAGCATTATCAATTTATCACGTACATTTGCTTTATTTCAATTCAGTGTGAGCATATATATATATATATATATATATATATATATATATATATGATGGCTGCTTTTCTCCCGTTCACTTATTCACTGCGTTCATAACTTCATGATTGTTGTGCACGGCATTTGTTTGCGCTGAAGTTTGTCTCCAATCAGACATTTCTCGTGATCTCTATGGCGGTCCATACACGGATCGTTTCAATTTTCTCCTTAACATAATATTTGATTTATATTTAATCTAATAACTTTAAAGCAATTGTATTCATTACAAAAAAAAATGACATCGCATGGTGTCCGATTCTCTATTCCGGGCACCACAGGTTCCCCGTATATCTTTAAAAGATTAGGTTAAATTGAATATTTAAAAGGTCAAAAATAACAATTCAGTTTTACAGACCACTTGGTCAACATAAGTAAGTTTTAGTGTTAACAAGAATCTGGAGTAGTGCAACCAGGTGCAACTATATTAAAGTTTGATTTAATAAGTCATTAAAAATGGGTTCGATAAGTCTTATATGCCCTATGTGTTGCGGAGAGACTTTCAATAATTCTGAATCTCTCAAGTATCATTTGTTAAGTATGACAGACAATTTGTACTGTCCTGGATGTTCGTTACGAACTTATTCAGTAGCTGCATTGATTCAGCATTTAGATTGTTGTGGAAAAGATTCTGAGCAAGAAGATCAACAAAAGGATATTTCAATCAATTCTAATGAATTAGAATCTGTCAATGAAAATAAAGAGCATGATATTTTAATGGTAAATATTAATTATATTGCATATTTAAACTGATAGCTAGTTTTTAATATTTTATTTTGCAGGATGACAATGATGATGGAATTAATGATAGTTTTTTAGCTACTGTTAATGAAGATGGAATTATGATTGTTGGAGAAGGCAGAACTATTCAAGTAGATGAAAATGGTTAGTATTATTTTAAAATAAATTTAAATAAGTATTTAAGTTTAAAAAAAAATTTTGTGTATTATTGCTAATTATTCTTACATAAGGATTTGTTAAATAAAATTTTTAGTAAATTACAGCATATATTTAAAACATTGCTTGAGAATCTCTGATAACATTTTTTATTTATTATTAAATATATTGATATTACTTTTACAGTTTTTATTCTTATGTAAGCAACTATTTATAATTTTTATCATATTTTAGGAGATATTCAAGTTTTAGAAAAAGCAAATTCAATAAATGAAGATGAATCGATGCATCTTACAAGTTGTGATAAAGACATAATTAGTACTTCTGAAGAAGATAATGTAGCTTCTGAGCCAATAAATTCTTTGGAGCATGGTTTATCAATAACTTCAAAAAAAAATGAGTCAGGCATTTCAGCTACTTCGGAAATATTAAATGAAAATGGTACTACATTAATTACAATGGCACAAGTTGATGATGTTAATTTTGATGAATGCAGTATACTTGAAATAAAAAAAGAATCTAATGGAATAATAGCAAAAGAAGAGGTATACTTTACTTTTAATATATGCAGCTGAGAGTAAAAATTTTTTTATTTTTTATATGTAAAAATTAATTAATTGTTCTAGAACTTGATAATTGCATGAAAACTACTTTTTCGTATTCAAAAAATTATTTCTTAAAATGTATGTACTTAAGTAATAAAATTAATTTTGAATTAAATTAACAAATTTGGAAAATTAAATTATATTTTTGAATACATATTTATGAACATAATATAATATAGATAACTACTAATTTAAGTTCTTATCATAATAAAATAGGAAACAGAAATAATTTACAGTTGTAGCACCTGTGGTATGAGTTTCACTTCTGTATTAGAACATATAAAAGAATACCATGATGGACAAGAGGTTGTATTAGAAATGGCAGAACAACAAATTAATGAAATAGAAACAACACCAGCTGAAACAATAGTACCAGCGCCTATCACACCCACTACACCTATTCAGACAAGTAACATAATTATGCCAACTACCATTCCAACCAAACAAAGACAATCAATGAATACTTTAAGAACAGAAGAATGTGTTGATAGTGATGGAAAATCATATACCAGAAAAGTTGTACAAATTGAAAGATTTTGGGATAGAACACCAGTTACTTTGTCCTCAACTAAAGCACCAATGATCGAAAAATTCTTTTCTAATGTTGAAGGAGTTAAGGTATAATAATCAATTCGATTATTAACAAAATAGATTGGAAAATAGTGCATTATTTATTAATTAATTATTTTTATACTACAATAACGTTTAAAATAGCTATAATATTAAATCAATAAAATATGTATACTTATATGTTTTTTAATATTTTAATTTGTTATATATAGTTTATAATTTTTGTAAATATAATACATTTTGAATGAATTGAACCAATTAAGTTTTATCAAATTATTTTATAATTTTATGATAATTTTTAAAATTATTAATGTTATAGGTTAGGGATAAAAGTGTAACAGTTGCTCCGACGCGAATGTACAGATGTAATCAGTGTTTAGAACAATTTGCCAAATTGGGAGATTTTCGTGTTCATGTGTGCCTTCAGGGAAATAATCGGTGTGATCGCTGTGATCAAACATTTGCAACAGCAAAAGCACTACAATTGCATACCAAAGTGCATGAAAATAATGATTTTCCTTCACAGAAAATATTTTTATGCACAGTGTGTGGAACTGAATTTTTAACGCATAAAAGTTTACGATTGCATTCAAGAATGCATGCTCCTGTTAGAGCACGACATGTTGATGCACCTGAAGGAACAGAGGAAGAAACATTTGTTTGTGATGAATGCGGTAAATATAAAAATTGAATTGTAGACTTTAATTATTAACATCAATTTTTCTATTAATCAATTTTTCCTAGTTATGATTTAATTAAAAATTTCTTTTTAATTCGCGTTAGTCGTCATATAAAAAAATAAAGAAGTTCTTAATTTACTTCCGCTTATTCACTCATTAATAAAAATTATTATTTATATTTTTATTATTGACTACAAAAAATATAATTTTAGGTACTACACTTTCGGAATCATACAGAGCAGCACATATGGCTTTACATGCTGGTGATACAATAACATGCACAGTATGTAATCGAAAATTTGATTCAGTGGAAAGTTTATCAATGCATGCAGCTGTTCATACCGAAGCAAACATGAATTCTCCCAATGCTTCAGCTGCAGAAATCGTAATTGCAAGTTCTCAAGATCCAAGTGATCCTTTATTTGTCACCACTAGTATAACAACACAAACAAATACGGTTGTGAATACAGTAACAGCAATTTCTAGTGAAGGTCAAAATCAGAAACCTTATCAATGTCAGCATTGTGGTCGTAGGTTCACAAGACCTCATGAAAAAGTAAAACATGAAAGGATTCATACTGGCGAGAAACCACATTCCTGTGAGGTATATTAGGATATCTTTTGCTAAACAAATTAAATTAGAGAACGTTATTATTTTACTTAATTGAAATGAATTGTTTTATATTTTTACATAATAAGAATTTTATTTTTAAAACTTCTTGAATTTCATATTTGCATAATCTAATGGATTAAAAATTATACAATTCAGTATTCAATATTTTAATCTTAAATCATAATTTGCCACTGACAGGTTTGCGGTAAAAAATTTCGAGTCTCATATTGTCTAACACTGCACATGCGGACGCATACTGGAGTACGTCCATACGAGTGCCAGCACTGTGGAAAACGCTTCAAAGCTTCGTCAGTTTACAATCATCATTTGCTGACCCACGGTGAAGAACGTGCCTACACTTGTCCTTACTGTCCAAAAACTTTTAAAACACGAGTGCAACTCGCTGGTCACAAAAACAGTCATACTAAACCATTCCGTTGTATCGAGTGTTCACGTCCATTTGCTTCTTTATATGCAGCACGAGCTCATATACAAACACACAAGAAAGATAATAATCTTAAATTTAGTTGTAACATATGTGGTGCCTCGTACGGTCGAGCATTTGCACTTAAGGACCACGTGAAGCAGCATGAACGTGAGAATATATTAGTGCCGCCAGACACAACTCAGGAAGAAGTCCAGGAAGTTGAGAATTTCCTAATGCAAGAAGACGAGGTAGATGATGAGGAGCTTATCGTACCTTCTCCACCACCTTGTAGTAGTATGATAGATGATCATGGAGATTAGTAGTAATGATCTATTGATTAAAGCGATTAATTAGTAAATCTATAAGAAAACATCCACATGAAAGGTGCACGATTTCTCAGATGTTCATTGTGCGTATATATTAGATCTATTTAATATGTTAGGCTAAAGTTAAATATTTAATGGTTTTGTTTCAAATATAAATTTTAAGATTACAGAAATAATTAGAAAATTTTCTATAAATTAACTGTATTGCAAATTGCCAGTGCTTTAGAAAACTCTTCGTGGATGTTTTTTCTTCGTAATGATTTGCTTTCAAATTTTCTTGTCATTTGTTTGTTGTTTGTTTCTCTGTTTTCTCAAAAGTGATCGTGAATTTTAAAACGGTTTCTTTATATTTTTTTAAGATTATTAATGTTGTTAAACTTCATATTTAAGGTTTTTAGTACTTGTTTAGTGCGACTAAAATACAAGTACTGATAGTCTTCTTTAATGTAATAAAAGTTAAGCTTAATTTATTACATTAGTATATACATTCAAATTTTTAAGAGTCATTGTATTAAAACTCCTATTATTATAATTCAATTCATGTTACTATTCGCTTATTTCCAAATTCTTTATTATTTATAATTTCAGTTATATTTTGTAATTCTTTTTAATTATTATATTATAAGCTAAAAATTGATGTCCATGAAAAGTACTTTTAAAATATTCATGTATAAACAATTTCAAAATAGTTATAATTCAGTTTAGAAATTTTTTTACAGAATTCAGATTTTAACATTTAATTTTAATGTAAAATTTTATATACGTAATTCAAATTTTAACATTGAAATTTAATTAAATAACTAAAATATATATCTGTAAATTTTACAGGTAAGATAGCATATTAACTTTTGTTACTATTTATTTAAAGATACCATATATTCAAAAATGGGCAAATCTATGCATTATTAGTTTATTTGCACTAATACTTAGTTTGGTGTATTCTGGTACAAAAATTTATATTTCCAGTTTATAATCTGAACTATATAATAGTATTGCGATATGAAGAAAAACTTCATAAAACTTGCTGGACTGACTTACGTGAGAAAGTTTAGAGTACAAAATAACTCTATGTAGTGCAATTTAAATACTGCCTATTTACAACGTGTGAATAGAAAAATATATTTAATTTTTGAGTAGATAATAAAATAGTAAACTTGATCTAATAAAGAAAAATTTTTTAAAAAGGAAAACAAGGTAAGTAAACTTCTGTTATAAAATGTTCTTTGCAAATTGAATCTTAAACAATCACAATGTCAAATATTATTTTTTAAATTGGAATATAATTATAATTTCTTGAAATATCTTTTAATAGAATTATAGCTGTTTTAATGATAATAAAAATAATATTATCAAAAAACCATAAGATGATACTAATATTTTTTAATTATATTTTTATAAGTTTAACAAAGAAATATATATTTTTAAAACTATTTAAAATACGATACAATATTTAAAAATGTTTTCTATATTAAATTTAAAAATGAATCTTTGTTATACTTTTCATTTAGATTTACAAATGTTATATAAAGATATTCATTTACAAATATACATTTGTTTAACTGCATTGATTCTATTTAAGTAAACACTAAAGAATTAATGATATCCTAATTTAATATAATAAATAGTCAAGCATTTACATTTCACTATATGTAAATGTTTTTTCATTGAACCAAAACAAAATTTATGGATTATTTAATTAAGTAGTACACTATTATTTATCATGTTCAATTACATTAATCTTAATTTTTAAATATTCTAAACTATTATAATTATCAAAGACTACTATAACTTTCTATGTAAATACTAAAAACTATTCAAGTACATACTTAATATAGTCAACTATTTTAATATAGCTTCATTCTACAAAAGATTAGCTATCTTAATTAAATAAATTTCTATATAAATGAAAAATATTTTTAATAAAACCAAACTTTAATAGTTTAATAGGGATCTAATATATATATATATATATATATATATATATATATATATATAGTAGATATACTGCGTTTGCCAATTTGTTTTTTTGTTGTAAAATCACAGCTTTAATTATTATTATTATACTGGTAAAAAAGTTATTTGCATTAGACATTAAGAATATTTTTTATTTGTTAATTGAATTATATTATAGCAAATGAATTAAATGCATTCAATTTATTAAATAGAAAAAATTTATTGTATGTATTAATCGTATTTTATTCATTAAGCGATATATATATATATATATATATATATATATATATATATATATATATATATATATAATAGAACTATTTATACTAATGTAAGCGATATCCTAGTTCAATCGAATCGTGTTAAAATTTTTTTTTTTTTTCAAAATATCCGAAATATTTTTTACGATCTGCTCCCAAGAAGGTGAATACTTTCTTGAAACTTATTTGAATTATCGTAGGTCAAAGGGGCTGGTTGGATTTGTTAATATTTA
Source organism: Sycobia sp. Sy_11 (assembly GCA_018907035.1). Classification (NCBI taxonomy): domain Eukaryota; kingdom Metazoa; phylum Arthropoda; class Insecta; order Hymenoptera; family Epichrysomallidae; genus Sycobia; species Sycobia sp. Sy_11. The sequence goes on along the minus strand of JACCIC010000312.1, from coordinate 79,559 downwards.
AATTTATATTTTGTGACGTTTTTTCAAAAAATTAACTATTTGAAAACGAACGATTTTGATATTAAGTTTAAGAAGATGTACGAAAATTAATGTTCATTAAATTATAATGAAATATGGAAAACTATGTTACAACGTATTTTATTCAGACTTACTAAATAAAGTAAATCTTGATAGTTTTTACAGAAAACTTAGAATTTGTTAGTTCCATAAATTCTTCAAAAAGTATAAAATCCGATATCCGTTGGCTTAATAAAGTTTCTAAAGATAAACCGAAACTAATAAATTTCAGCTGTGAAGTAATAATGTAATTATTAATGTCAATTGTGCCTTTCACAAATAAAAAGTTTTTATATGATTTACCACTTTTCAATGCGAATTAAACATTAGTTTTGGAAATAACTAAATCTTGTGTAACATTTATTAATGTACGAAAAATAATTCTTGATGTATTTTTATTTCTTCCGATAATTCGTCTACAAATAACAACCGATTTTTTAAAGAATATATATATATATATATATATATATATATATATATATATATATATATATATACTGTATGTATTAATTTTCCTTGATTTAAGCAGAATCGCCCAACTGCCCCTCCAGCTATCATAATTCGTATTTCAAAAGTGCGCATTTTTGGGGCTATGCCGTTTATCTGGAATAATTGACACCATTCGATTGGATTATATATTTATAATATATAAGTATGTTGTACAGATCAGAAGAAAATGTAAATGATTTAGTTTAAGCAAATTGACAATTCAAGAAATTTTTTAGCAAATTTCCATTAACTATATGTATGAATAAGAATACATCTACTTTGAATTAAGTAATTTTCGATTGTTATAAATCAAAACTTGAAATTTGTGTATATTATTGTACCACAGCGGGGCAACACGAAATATTGTTCCAGCCGATTGTAAGAAAAAGTATAGTGTGTTTAAATACAAAAAAAAAAACGCATATAGATATGCTAATTGTACATTGAAATTGTACTTGTTAAGGATGCATGGGATGATCGATGAGAAAAACAAAACAAGATAAAGAAAGTGAGTTAGTTAATAATTTGTTACGCGCACGATTTTGCGAAAATAAAGATCTGTTCTTTTAAATACGATATTTGTCTTGTTATTTATTTTTGTCTTATACCGCCTCATCATTACCCTGCTATACGTGAACACCCCCCCCTCCCAACCACCACACACATTTTTTAGATCAAAACACGATTACGTAGTTTTTTTTTTTTTTTTTAAGCGGTGAAGAGGAAACGAATTATAACAAATGATGCCTCGGAGTGTGTGACTTCGTTCAAACGATTTTGAGAAAGGGATTCAATAAGCGCAGACAAAAATTTATTGTAATGATTATAAAAGCTTTATATTAGAGCGACGCACTCGTCGATGCGACGTACGGTCTGAAATTCTTTCACACTAGAATTGCAGCATAAGTTTTAAGAGTAATAATTATTAATTTATCAGACTCGATGTGGATAATTTTAAACATATACTTTGAAGCATTATTTAAAAAAAAAAGTATTGAAAAGTATAAACTCATGCGCGCGCGCTCACGCACACACACACACACACACACACACACACACATTATTTTTCTTTTATGTGCAATTTTTTACTGATTTGATTTTTTTATATGAAGTTCATTTTAAATTAATTCTTTACTTTTTTAAAATCAATTTTCAAAAGTTTCAACTCTCCCCTTGGCTTCTATGTATATTTTTCAAACTTAATTTCTAAACGTCAATTGTTAGAATCAATTAGAATGCTGGCTGTAATATAACCGCATATTTCTACCCAAGGCTGTTACAAATTCAAATTAAAAAAAAATGAATACCACAATCGCTACTGGGATATTTTTATAAATCATTGGGTGTTCCTTGATTACGGTATTATACGTGGATGACATTATCGTCGATCGATTTTTTTTTTTTTTTTGTTAGAAATGTATATAACACGCAGAAAGTAAATGGAATAACTGTGTAGAAACTTTTTCCATCGCAGATGAACATGGAAATGTTATTACGGGAAAATTCCCCTATA
>JACCIC010000312.1:0-72500 GCA_018907035.1 Sycobia sp. Sy_11 | reverse complement strand
TTAACGCACCAGTTTTAAACTTTCTGTTCATCTTTTTAAACCGTAGATGAGGGGAGTGCACGCTCTCCTCCTTGGAGCTGCAATCTGTGATAAAACCACTAGAATCATGATTCGTAATGTGACTAAATTGTCCAACACAGCATGTATCGGCTACCCTTGCTGCAAATTCATAGACGCTCGAACAAATTTTCTCTATTTATTATTGTAAACAAAATAACTTTGTTATTCTATATATAAGCATTAAGATGACAAAGTATAATCAAATATAAGGAAGTTATTTTTCTGTGCTATATTCTACTTCATTCTTTTCTTCTTCGATAATAATTGATATCTCAAGGGTAGCTATCGTGCAAAAATTTTATTGTGCTCCGCATGCTAGCGCACAATTTACGTTGTCCTAATATTGAGGACTTAACATTAACAAATTTAATCGCGTGCTTCATTGAGCACATTTTCCTGTACATTGAACTCTGTCCTCTTACCTATATAGGATAATGCAGCTAAGAATTCCTTATAGACTTTTAATCAGTTCTGTCACAGCAAAAAGGCAACGAGTATCAAGCCAGCCTTTTTTATTTTGAATTTTTATTGATAAATTTTTATTAAATAGTGTATATAGATTTTATGTATTTTGTATAAAAATGTAACTAATGTGCAGTGCTTGTGAAATTTTTTTTACACTGTGGATCCCTGCAAAGATTAAACTTTGTAGTTTCATTAATTAAAATATTAATAATTTATTAATGAATATTTATAATTTACAATAATGTTTAATTTAAACGGAACTATTTTTAATGATTTTTTACTGGTATGTCATTTATTTTACATATAAGTTTACATGTTCATATAAAATGCACTCTATATTAACAATAGAATAACAAAATTTACAGTAGAATTTATAATAAAATTTTAATACAAATAGAGAATTTATTTATAATAAATAATTTTTTTTAGTATTTTTAAAACTTATTTACTATTGCTTATAAAGTAACAATATATAAAGTCAATTATAAGTTTTATTATGAACAAGTATTCCACTTCAGTTGCGGTTATCGCGATCATTATTAATAAAAGCTACTTATAATGTATTAATTAGAAAAAAGAAATAAAATGAAATCAAAGGAAAACTGTTGTAGAGTGAACATGGTAATACGTTTTAATCTAATGATCATCTATAATTCATGTCTATATCGTTGAATCTTGGAAACATTGCAGGTAACAGTAATTTGAAAGCAGTCTAATTATTGTATCCAAAGAATACAGTTTTGTTCGACGATTTTCTGTCTACTACAATTTCAAAATACATACCTACTCAATGCAATATTGTTTACAAGCATATGCACGGAATGCAAAATCGAATGGAAATTACAATCATTGTAATAGTATATAGCTTAATTAGTTAAATAAATAAGTCTGAATACCAATTTTCGTAATAAAATTAATTATTATGCATGTGTATAGCGCAAATAAAAATCATAAATTACTTGTAAGAAATTATTAGTGTACATTTTCTTTTATGAAATAAAATTAATGATAGCATTTGTTATAATTTATAAAACAGAGATATTCATGATAAATACATACTCTACAATCTTGTAATATTTAAATATTACATTACCATTTAAGAGACGTAAATCACGCCATTAAATTATCAATACTCTTAACTTCATTAAATTAAGAGTGTAAATTCATGATTTATCTTAATAACTAAATTATATACATTTCTGAATACTTTACAGTACTGCAAAAACTGTCTTAATATTGTATTAAAGTATGCTTAAAGTATGTAAACTTACGCTTTCTGTATGATTGCCAGTACTTTATGTAGCTAAAGATATTTTGTTTTATATATATATACACAAGTAAATAATTAACAATACCTCTAGAACCAAAATTGTCCAAATGGCGTAAATGATGAGTTAAGACAACTAATTGATTTAAGGAAACATTTAAAATATAATGAAACCGTATATGCGTTTTTTATACATTGATTAAGAAAATTCACAATTTTCAAAAATCGCACTATTTAAAATTTTTTAATATAGTTTGAAAAATGTCAGTCAACAACATTCACGTTTTCTTTTCAAAACACTATGATGGGTTCATATCATTTCCCTCAGACTTGGTACAATTGGCATCAACAATAACTTCTTATAATTTTGAGCAATCAAATAAAATGCAATTGCTTGTTATAATTACTTTCACTATTAAATTTTTTTCTCAAAATATACAATACGAAGTCGATGCATTAGTACAAGAAGTGAATGAATAGATTTACACGTCCAGGAGATGTAACCTAGCAAAAATGTTATGCCAAGAGTAGCCAAACAATGAAGGCAAGTGCTAGCCATAGAAATAATTTTGACAGGAAAGTATCCTCTTCGAATTGTGGACTACCGCGAGGTGCTGAAAATTTAATTTAAAATTATTTTAAAAAACTGTTATATTCATACACAACAGAAATCAATTAAGCATCTTTTAATGTTGTATAAGATTAACATACAAATTTTTTAACAAACCTGCACTTGGTCGTTGTTCACCAAAATTAAATGTCGAACTAAAAAATCCAAAAGGAAATGCTCCAATTCCGAATGACAAATGAAAAGTGCCATCAGCAAATCCAAAATTTGGGAAAGGACCGTTATTTTCAGGTTCTGATCTTTGACCAACTGGACGAGGAGGAACATTGTTTCTATTGAGAAGAAAATATTTATTTATTAATGTCATTTTATTAGATAACATAACATAATGAAATACTAAAATTTTTTATTAATATCCTAGTTAATATTTAATTTTATATAAGCATATTTTACTTTATATAGAAATTTTGAAAATCATTTTCATATTTTTAGAATTTTTTATTACAGAGTTTATAAACTGCCAAGGTATAGTAAATTGATATAAAATACTCTATAAGGTATATTATACTAAATATTAATTTTGTTTCTAACTTAATCATACCTATTCTTACAGATTGGCTTCTTTAAAGTTAATAAAAACTTGTACTATAAACATGATTTGTATTACAAACATATAAAATTCTAGAAAAACTTTACACTTATTCATTTACTAGTCAGTATAGATTTGACTTCAACAGTGGCTAGTTAATGTAACTAATTAACTTAATGCAGCTGTCAAAGTTTCAATTATAAAATGTTAAAGTTAACAAATTAATTGCTCTTGATGAACTAATAATACTTTTTGTGATTTTATTAATATGCAAACATAGTAATGTTTTTCTGATCAAGTTTGTAGTAGAAAATGGAAATTTTTGTGAAATCACCTTTAAACTAAACTCCAAATTCAATATTAAATTTATAAACATATAATTGTTTTATATAATTAATAAAAGTTCATTAGTGAAAATTAACAATTTCTCTATCTTGAATTCTTTAATTTGACATTAAAATAGTAAGAGACATTCAATGTCAAGTCAATCTTTACATGTCCAAGAATTAGAGCACGTATACAAGGTGACTTTAGGCTTAAAATGTTTATATGATGTGATCTTTTACAAATAGCTCATAATTTTAGTATCCTTTTACTACTCCCAAAAAAAATATAGAAAGAACATAAACAATTTGATAAGAGACCAAAAAATAGAGTAAAAATTATCCATTCTGGCACTAAATACTTTGAACTATTAAAAAAATTATCAGATTATGTTACTTGCAAAAGTCACTGATATTTTGAAAGTTCATTTTCACATAATCATTTTTAAGCTAATATCACTTTATATAGTTGCTCCAATATTTGAGCAGGAAGTTGAGTTCATTTGAAGCAGAATACCAAATATATATTAAAATATTCATATTTTCATGTATAAAAACTGTTACAAACCTTGGATCTTCTTGTTTTGTAGCTCCTCGACCATATAGTGGAATAACTTTTTCTTTACTAATAGCAGCTTTACACACAGGACACACCTGTCTTGTAGGACGAGTCTCTAGCCATTGATGTAAACAAGGCCAACTGCAATATACAATATTAAGTAAATTTATTTTATATTATTAGGAAAACATCTTATAGTTCTTAAAAATCTGCGCAAATGTTTTTATTAAAAATTACATTGATATACTTTTTAAAAAATTGAATAATTTTGTGTACATATGTTTGTGTATTCCTGTAGCTTGTACGATGCTTAAGTAATTGATTAACTATAGAATGATAGTTATTTATAATGATCATTAAAAAATTATTTATAAAGTTTAAAGCATCAGTTTTTAAATAAAAGAATTAATTTTCATTAATTATTTCTTTTGAACACATATACATCCTATCGAAACAGAATATCTTCTTGTTCATAAATTATCACTTTAAAATCTTTTAAGATTTCATAGCGTACCAAAATAAGTGTCCACACATACTGACAACAGCATCTTTAGCAGTATCTAGGCAGATATTGCATTCAAACATACGGTCATCTCTCTCTTTCTCCTCAGTTGTTGAACCTGAAGGATGTGATGGACCAGGTTGTTCCTCTGTAGCTACCATTTTAAACACCAGCTGTAATCGTCAATTAGGCATTCCATTAATTAATTACTTTTATTTATAAAAACTTTAATAAAAACGGTTCTATATATAACTATGTAAAAATATGCTTATGACGAGAACACATCAATTATTAAATTCTCTTATTTTTCGAAAATTCCAAAAACAAAGCTGTGCAGATATTAAATATTATACTGATAATGAATATGGAATAATTATTTGAATCATGCACACGCAGTGTAATGCGTTCGGGTAAAAGCAGATGTTCAACACAACAATACGTCTATCCTATTTGTCGTTTTGATCCCGAATAAGTTAGAGATAAAGAGAAAGTATAAAAGCGTGTTTGCAAATACGTAAAAACTAAGAGGGAGGGAGAGAGAGAGAGAGAGAGAGAGAGAGAGAGAGAGAGAGGAAGAGAGATGGAGATGGAAAGAATGTATGGAGAAGAGTGAAAAATAAAAAAAAACAGACAAGTCCGACTAACCTTTTATAATTACGTCTTTAGCCATACACGTATACAGGAATCTCTAATTCTCTGTAATGTAAATACTTATATGAATATTATTATGTGGGTTATAGGTCTCTTTATTTGAATGACGGAAAATACTAAATTAAGAGGTGAGTAGTAAACAACTATCTGAATACAATGCTTTTGAAATTTGTCGGTAGATAATTTCCAAACTAATGTAGATTATTATACAATTACACATTCTCACGCGCGCGCGCGCATACGCACACACTGCGCACACTCAATTCTGTCAGATATATAATGTTTGATAATGTGTAATAAATAGTGTGTGTGACCGAGTCAGAGAGAGGAAGGAGAGTAGAGGTGGGGGCAGGCTTGAAGAGAATCGAACCTCTGCTGCTCTGCTGCATGGTTGAACTTCAAACGACTTCAAATATAAGAATTGAAAATTAACAATGATAATGTTATTGATAAAGCCTGAATGAATTGAGATAAGGGGTTTTGATGCTTTTCGTCGAACATGCAAACACACGTGCGGATTACTCAAATAATATAGGAAAAACAAATAGCTTCATGAATATAGTTTTATTTTTCCTTATTTTTTCTGCAGTTTTGCCTTTCTATATCGTTGCTACTTGTCAGACACAATACAATCTTCCGTATATCATTGAATATGCATGCAGAGATGTGTGCGTATAGAACCTGATAGAACTGAGCTCAGCTCGTGAAAAATAGAGATTCGATTCAAATTATACTACTATCTGCTAATACGTATTTTTTCGGGATATATATATATATATATATATATATATATATATATATATATATATATATATATCAAGCAAAGCATTTTGATGCTTAAATTTGCTAAGAATAATGTAGAAAAATGTTTGTTTTTTGAAGAGGAGTTCAATATTACGTTTATTTTCATTTAATTTGTATCAAGATACCTTTTACGTCAGATTGTATGGAAAAGAACAGGTGTAGATGATAAGATGAAAAGGCGCAACCGTTTCCCTTCTAAGATTACACCACTTATCTCTGGTTACACGTTCTCCACTACTCCTTGTCAGCTGAAAAAAGTAATTCTTTTTACTCCCAAATTCTCTATTCCGCTTCAAAAGTTTTACAGCACGCATACACAAAGATGCACTTTCACGCACTATACATACACAATCGAATGTTCACAGGTGTCACTGTGATCCTGCAAATTAAAATTTTTCGAGAGTTATCATCAGAGAAGAGCTTCTCGCCCAGTGTTGCAATTAAATAAAGCAATTGCGCAAACTTTACGGCTCGACGCTTTAAACGGCGAAGTCAGTGCTGTGGCGGCGACAGCGACTAACTATCACGAATACATGATAAAAATCAACTATATATTTTCCGCGAGAGGTGAGAAAAAGACACGCCGAACTGACGCGGGGTGGCTGCTGCTGCAACTGGCAAGCTGCAATCTGCAAATATGCGTGTAATATTGTATATAGATGTGTAGAAAAACGGATGTGCGGAATAACACGTAAGTGATTTGACATTCGAGGAACGTGCGCGAACGCCGTACGCACGGGGCGGTGTGTTCTGCTCTCGAAAGCAGTCGAAAGTCGATTATCGAGACTATGTCGAGACTTGAAATGTTGTGCTGCCAGGTGCTACAAGCAGCTGCAAGTACGCCCGCATACACATGCACACACTCATGTACAGAGAGAGAAAGAGAGAGAGAGAGAGAGTGACAGCAAGAGAGAGAGAGAGAGAAAGAGAGAAAGAGAAAGAACGATTCGAGAATCGAAGATAATCGAATGAAGACGAAATCGCGGGAAATGACGAAACGGCTAATTTTTGTAAAATTCAAATTAAACGTTTTAAAAAAAAACTATTAGTTGTCTATTAGGGAAATTAGTTAATAATATTATGAAATCTTTTTTTCGTGTGTATCATAACAAAACTTATATTATAATGATAGAGTACATAAAATAGGAGAAATTTAAATTTGTAGAAGATCTTATAAATATATTAACGATCTAATTTAATTTAACATATATATAAATATATTTTTCATACTAATTTTATCGTTCACTTGTATAGAATAATAACAGTAAAATATTGTTAAATATTTATATCAACAACACGGTATTTATTTTCAATAGAGTAATAGATACTTAATTTATAAAATAATTTTGACTATATCAATAGTAACGCAACAGAAATATGCAAATGAACCAAGTTGTTAATCATTGATGAGCTAAATAAATTCAATAACGACAGAAAACTATCTGCAGATAATGTTTATCATACATATTTTAACTGCCCTGAAAATTCTTTTGTACAAACTATAGTAATATATTCGTTTCAAGAAATATATACAAAAAATAGAACATATATATATAATCGTAAGAATGTACGTACATATATGAATGGGGGGGGGGGTTGTTGTAGATGTATATGCGACCTTCTTTATGTACTTTATACATTCTGTTATGTATTTTAAATTATTATTATTATTCTTAGGACGTTGTTCTCAATAATTATAACAGAAGCTGGTATAGAACTATTATACTATATATACTTACATATTCGATTAGAAAGTTTGTGTAGTGTGTATCATGTGTGTGAGTTTGTTGAAGCATATATGAATAAATTATTAATAATAATAAGCGCGCGCGCACAAACACCTACACACACACACACACACACACACACACACACACACACACACACACACACACACACACACACACACACACACATTGATTTGTTTTAATGTGTCAAACTTTAAGAAATTATGTTCTTTATTGAATAACTTATATATGTCTCTTTAATTATAGACGTATAGAAAATTTTTTTTTCGCATCATAATTCTGTAAAGTAGCTGCTTTTCACCACCTTTAAGTCAAGAAAAATAATATACTTTCGATTCAATGATATTCATATTTTTATATAATTCTGTGATTCAGCAATATCACTGTGCACTTCTCTTTTTCATTATATAATTTTATAATAGTGTTAGAGCAAAATTTTTTGTCATGTTATATATTTAAATAATAATATATACTTGAAATAATAGACTTATATTATTTTATTAAGTATAATTGCAAGTTATATATATATATATATATATATATATATATATATATATATATATATATATATATATATATATATATAATACTATCGATTTTAGCCTAACTCTAACAGTTTCCTTGGTATCGTTAACAAACGTTGCTTTATATACCGTTTGCATGCATATATGTATATTAATCGACGAGATCCGAGAGTATAATGACTTGGACAAAAAAGTATTTATGATATACACAAATGCGCATATATATATATAGGCATGAGATTCGACGGCTTTCTATAAATAGTAGTAAAGACTCATTATATTGACTATTGTTGAATTTGTATAATAAACGAGTAAGGTTTATGATCAATATATAAAAAAAATATAAAATATTATAATCTTGGTGTGTGTGCTTACAATAATATATAAATATATATGTGTGTGTTCAAATTTGATCATTTTTGAGACACAATGCGCGAGATATTTACATTTGCAGAGAGAAAAATGCGGAATGAAGTTTGTTACCATTGAGCGATGGAATTTATATAAACAAATGATTTTGTTTTTTAATTTTTACACCACGTGGTTATAATTGTACACATTCTCGAAGATTTTAAAAAGTTTTTTTAGTGCATACAATCTGAGTGAAGAATTCTATATAGCTTTGGACGAAATCGACGAAATTGAATCTTAAAAAAGAAAGCTCGAAGTCTTATTACCACGATGGATGCGCATATGGTAGCACGTCGCAAGGCGAAAAATAGCTACATAACAATGTATGTGCATAATATATAGATTTGTATATACTATTTTTTAATTGACATGTATAATGGGTGTGTGTGTGGGTGTGTGTGTGTAGTACACCACGACTTTTGCGATTTTATACGCCTATAAATATCTATATTTTAGAACTTGCGCATAGATACATAGCAAGAGAGAATAATAACCGAGAGGATGCAGACGAGCGTCGTTACCGAGGATCAGCTGCGCATCCTGCGGGCGAGCAAGCTGAGCGCGCACTCGGTTCGCGCCAAGTCGACGCTGTCCGGGCACCTCGGGGGTATGAAGGCGCGCGGCACCCGGGGCACCACCGCCTCCAAGCAGCTTCTTAATCAGGTTATACGCTTGTCGGATTATATACGCATATACGTATACGCACATACCTATACGTACGCGTGTGTGCAAAACCATTATTATGAGAGTATAATGTAATTGTATAATGTCATATATGAATGTAATTTATTTCATATATATATATATATATATATATATATATATATATATATATATATAATAATAATAATAATAATAGTTCATTATAAATATACATATGCAAATATAACGAAAACTTCAAACAAATGATTTAGAATGACTTGGTTTTACCAATCTACATTGATTCTATATTTTTAAAATTATAGATATGGTATTAACTATAATATATTACAGTTAATACATACTTCAAGCTATATGCATACGTGTAAAAGAAAAATGTTTAATAAATGCATTCAAATGCCATCGTATTTACCATTCTACAAAATATAATACTATTCTGCCTTACGTCGTTTACTTTTTACTTCTTTTTACGCGTGCCTGGTCAGATATACTATCCCGGGCACGCAAAGAGTGAAAAGCGCTCGTTTCGTGCATACGGAAGCAAAACAATCTTCAGATCTCATTCTCGCCCAGATCGCGGGCTCGATCCTCCAGCGGCGCGAGAAGCTGCGCATCGTCGAGGACGGCGAGGACGTGACGCCCCGCACCCTGACCCATCCGGGCTACCCGAGCCTCGACGAGCGGCGCACCGCCTTCGACGCGATCGCCCAGCTGAGCGGCGGCATCGTGGGCGGCTCGTTCACCCAGTCCGTGGGGACGGGTCCCGGGGGCAGCAGCCTGTCCCACCTGATGGCGGCCGCGGCGGCGGCGACGGCGACGGCGGGCACCCAGCCGCGGGCGAGCCTCGCCACCGTCTCGTCCTTCTCCTCCATTTACACGATCGACGAGCTGCTGGCAGCCGGGGCCGCCGGCACCCACAGCGGCAGCTTCGTCAGCTCGGGCCGGGCCTCGCCCCACGGCTCGCTCAGGGCCGCCGACGCAGTCGAGGACGACGAGGACGCGCCCTCGCAATTTTGCCTGCCGAGGTGGGCTGTATATATATATATTCAATAACGTACATATATACAACAAAGAAAAAAGGAATAACAATACCAAAAAATAAAATTTATTTAATAATAACTTTTAAGAATAGTTACATTATAATATTTTTAAAATTAATCGAATAAATTATCAATTCTACTTATGTCGATTGTTGTGAATTAAATTAATCAATAGTTTTATCGGTCTTGTATAGTTCTTATACAATAATACATTACTAATATAATGACAGTTAGACTGTCCTTATTTATAATCACCCCCCCCCCCTGTAAAATGAAATGGAAATTACTACTAAAAAATAAAATAAATTGAATTTAATTAAAAAATAAAACAAAAAAAATCTATAATCTACGTTAGTAAAGGACAACCTGACTGCTTCCACCACCTTAAATTAAAATTTACCTTTAGTGTCCGACGTTTCGAACCATTCCGGTTCATCTTCAAGGACTAAATTGTAACTATATTATTAAATTAATATACAGTATATTATTGTATAAAGACTGTAAGACCAATAAAAATATTTATTAATTTAGTATAATAAAATTTAAATAAAAAACACTTCCTGTCAGCGGATTCTGGATTCTTTTATTAAGTCACTCAAATCTAAGGGTCTCAATAAATCTTTGATGATTAAGGTCGCTAAAGAAGATGAACAACTATATCTAACATAGTTGATCGATACATGTTCTTTATACTTTTTAAAACGTAGAACGATCTTTCGGATTCGCAATTCAGGTTTACTATTGGAGTCGTTAAACATAAACGATAAGCTATAAAAATATTATATTTCATTTTTTACTTATGCCTGATGGTAGTTTGTACACAGATATATATTTATTTTATGATAGTTTACTTGAATAAAATACATCAGTATAAAAAGAGATCATAAAATATAGCTGGACCAAGAAATCTTTAATATGGGATAAACGTTATGTCGGTAAATAACCTATAATGGTGCATTAAAAAAATTAGGGTTTTCTCGAAAAACCCAACCTGGCCGAAAACAAAGTTTCTGATTCCGTACAAAATCTAAATACTCTGAAGACTCTTCCTCTTATATTTATTTCTAATAACTTGTTTCAAAATATTCAGGTTACCGAAATTCAAAGAATTGCGAAGGCTTGTAAACAATCTTTTTTTTAAATCCTAATGTAGTAGAGATTTTAAAATGAAAAAAAAATTAATGTACAGTAATTCGCATGAAGTTGTAAGATAAATAGTGGGTAACAGTACGTAATTGTATATAAGATGCAGTTACGACTAAATTCATAATAATACCTCAGGAGCTCGACCTCGAGTTCTAAAAAAAAGTTTTAAATTCTATAAAAACGAGCTGATTCTTAACAAAAAAAGCAATAAAACTGTACGAGTCTGAAATGTGGTTTTCTGACGGGGCCTTGCATTATTGAGATAGTGTTTTAAACAATCGATTTATTAATAACTTTTGTGAAAAACAGTTTACATCAAAACAGTCTCGGCTTCCGTAACTGGCCCATTTCAATATTTTTAGCCATTCTAGATGTTTAACTGAATTTCTATCAGTTAAGACAACTTTCTCGAATCCTAGAAACTTTTTAGAAACAATTCTTTGTATAGATCACGCTTCAATTCATCAAAAGTTGACATTTCCAAACAAAATGTTCAAAAAATATGATAAAATTAAAAAAAAAAAGAATATTCTTTGACTGTTTATGAAGATGAAAAATCATCAAATGAACTGAAAAATTTAGAACTATTTGTTACAATTTATAGTTTACGAAAAAAACAACAAGAATAATATAAAACACAAACTATTCGGGAGATTTTTGAATCTTATTTTCGCTATAATGAAAATTAAGGCATGCATATAGAAATTTTCTGTTAAAGTTCAACAATTGTATGCACTGATGGTTGAAGAAAATTTGTCAGTTATCTGCCTGAAAATAACTCATAAAAATTTGAAATAAGATAATTTTTCCTACTTGTTATATCTGAATATTTTATTTTACGATCCAAATTTTCTAATTTTGAGTTCAAATTTTTATTTAACATAACGAACAATACAAGGAATGATACTTTTCACTTACTCATTATTTCATTATATATAATTTGAGATCGAAAGCATATTAGAAAATTCATTGTTTTGGTTCTAAATGGTGTAAACGATCTGGGACATTCAGATATATTGAATTTGGCTGGAGACTCGTATTATTTGCAAAGATTGGAACAACGTCTCCACCGCAAAGTTTCCCGATCACGGATAGTGTTGCACTCTTATATATATATATATATATATATATATATATATATATATATATATATATATATATATATATATATAACTAATTTTTACTGTTGGATCAATCGTGATCTTCTTATTGCGTATATTAAATTTGGGCTTTAAATTTATATATGAGTTGCGATGTTAGCTGTCGCAAATTGTCCTTGACTAGATAAAACCACATATTAAGATAATTCGTCCAAAAAAGTGGTAACCGTGTAAGGTTGATAAGGATAATAATCAGTGCAAACGCTTCCTTCGGTGTTTACTGCCTTCTTTCCTTCGGCGTAATGTTGTTGTTTGCCTGACGTGGTAACTGGCTATTGCCTCCATGCTTATTTAGAAAGAATTAATTCCTCTTGAAAATGGATTTGTAACCATAGAAGCGCCCTTCGGAGAATTCTTTTTTTTTGTGTGAATTTCCCCGTTTCATTCCACTTTGAACGTTCACTTGCCGAAAACGCGAGGTGTCGATTGTCAATTATTCTAATAGCATACGAGCGGAATAAACGGAAGCTATACAAAAGAGGATAGGCAAACCATTAATTTGGATAAGGTCGTATATCGAAAATCGCGCCAACCTTGTATATTATGTTTGACACGTATCAGATTCGACTCCCAGGAGCGCTTCGCCCTCACCGACAATGTAATCATCACCCTGAGGGAAACCGAAACGTTCTTTATGTTCGAGCTGGCTCAGCTGACCGAGGACGCGGAAACGGACGACGGCGTCGCCCTCGCCATGGAGAACGAGCGCTACAGCCAGCTGATCGCGGGTACGCTGCGAAAGACCGTGGAGGCCGAGACGCAGACGCCCCAGATATACACGAAGACACGGGGCACGTACGTGGGCCGCGAGGAGCGACGCAATCGCGCCACCTTCGTCAATAACTGGGTCATGCACGATACCTTCGAGAAGGAGTCCAATCGGGTTGATGTCGAAGAAGCTGTCGAGGTATATATATATATATATATATATATATATATATATATATATATATATTTGTGTGCACACATAATATTTGTTGGCATATTAAAATATCGATTGATAAATGTATTTTAGATTATTATCACAATGATAATAGTTTGTTTGTATACACATTTAACTGTGAACCAATGAAATCTGAATTATCGCGCTAGTATACATCGCATAAAAAAGGGAGTATTATAATTAGCTTGATAAGTGACTTTCGCGATATGGAGAATTCAGTCAATAAACCAGTATTGTTTCAGGGCCGAACAAAGAGAGTAGTTAGGATGGATTGAATGAGGAATAATTTATATTTCAGATGAAAGATTTGGAAGCATTGGCAAAGTAGGCTATTCAAATTAACTTTTTTTCTAATGACGTCCACACGTAGTTCCTAATTCAATACTGTATTTTTTGATAACTTCTTTATTGAGAGGGGGTGGCTTTTCAAAATTAGTTCCAGGTTCCACAAATTTTTAACTCCCCCCCTGCATTAGATTGTATCATTGAAATAAAACTTATATGATTTTGTTATACAATTACTTCATTATTTAAATTAAATTGATTTTAATGACTTAATCAAATATTTAAATAAAAAAGAAACAGATAAAAAAATATATTAAAAAATATGTAAATAAAGAATGTATATTTTTATAAATGTAATATTGCTAACTTTTACATTCTTCTATTTTTTTAAGGAAAAATGCGTTAATTCTGCTTTTAAAAAGATCACTTCCATAATTTTGCCTATACTCTATAATTTACTATAATTTATAATTACTCCATAATTTTAGCCCCAGGCCCGATGCATTCGTAATTTATCCCTGAATATTATTCATATGTATTTTGCTCTTATTATTATTGTATCAGCAATTTATTAGATAATTGATTTAAAAATCTTGTTTATTATTCTTTAATTTTATGACTAATAAACAACTAATTAAGAATTGAAATCTTACGACTGATGCGTAAATCAATGGAAATAGAACTACTTTCATGTTTATTATTTCATTGCAACTAAGAAATTGCTTGCTATACAGAATTTGATATGAATAACGTTCAGGAAAAGTAGTAGAACCATCGTTCATATACGAATGGTATATTATATCTGTTGTATATTATATATATTATATATGTTGTGTATATATATATATATATATATATATATATATATATATATATATATATATATAGACAATAGTTACACTACACAAATTCTCATTCAATAAAAAGAGAGACAATGAGATACTCACGATGATCTACTGATCCAGATTGAGCGCAATAACTCCTATTACTTCACAAATGAACCGTAATAAGTTGTAGGGCCTACAGAATTATCCCTGTGGCCATAATAATTATAATATACAGTAATATTATAATATAATTATTCCTAACATTTTGTGGGCATCGATTCATTAGAACATTTTTGACTGAAATTATTATTCTTTCTTTGAATTCTGATTTAAAAGCAGGGATTTTTTATTCTAAACAATTTTTTGGAATAATATTACAATTATATGTAAAGAAAGTACTGTATTTTCGAAATGAGGCTGGTGTATCTACTAAAACTCAACAGGGAGGGGGTTATTTTGGACAATGAGATTCATCGTGCTTATATTGGATGAAATCCATCAAGCAAATATAGGTGTTAGACTTTTCTTGTAAGATTGTAAGTTCGCTATATCAGACGGCACAACGAATACAAAATTAATTCAGTTTGAATGCATTTTTTCCCTCTGAATTTCTGTAACGAATGTATAACACTAGTCGTGTTAAATTCATTAAGTATTCTCAAGATCAACAGATTATGTCACTGTACGTAAAGAGGAATTCATCAGGCATATTCAAAAATCTTTTATTTATTATTTCAATTCAGTTTTTAATAATATTACGTATTAATTATGAATTCAAAATGAATTTTAATGTGTGATACATATTAAGAATAACTTTTGTGTAAGTTTTCACATTTGCAAATAGCATATATTCTGTATAAATTGTATCAATGAAATCATGATTGGTCTATAGATCATTTTTTGCGAGGAAGCCAATGAATTAAACTCCTCCTTACTGGTATGAATTTGAATTAAAATCTATTTCAATTTTGTGAAATTTAATTAGACAAATGGAGTTCAATTCAAATTTAAATCTAATGATAATTATACTAAGTAACTGGAGAACTCTTTCTAACGTATAATCTGAAGACTTTTGATTTGATAACTTCTTCAATTTTAGAATACATTATGAATTATATTTGAATCTTCAAATATAAAACTGAGGTCGGGAATCAGGCTAGAGCCATTCAAGCAGCTTGTAAATTGTTTTTCGTTTTATTTATTAAATTTTTTAAACAAATATATGGAATTATAAATTAATGGTCTGGCCGTCGAGCAATGTTTTTTTTCACATTGTTTATTTTTTACACTGGCATAATATAAAAAATTGTTTGTTTTCTGTTTCTAAGGCGTAGTATAAAATTAAAACCAGTTCCGAAATTGTGTTGAAGGGGGGGGGGGAGCTCGGTTGATCTAATATTGGCCCCACGTTAAAGTCGGCGGAATAGGCAACCGATTGAAGCATAGATAAAAGAAAAGAAGGCAGAACATAAACTTTTGAAACCATTTTTCTCGTCTTTTAGGAGTCTCGCTTCAAGTTCGCGAAGACGAACACCGAGGACCCCGACAGAAGCCACGGGCATCGTCTGCAACCCCACGAGGAGCCGCAGCGCCAGCTGTCGTGTCTGGGCAAGCAGGACGCCTACCAGGACGCGACCCGCGTCACCCTGCGCATCCTCGCCAGCAAGTCGTACGAGGAGGCGCAGAAGCGCTTCACCGGCCTGCTGCGTCAGGACCCCTGCGACCCGGGCCTCGAGCTCGTCTACGGCCTCGAGCCACTCTGGAGGCACGAGACGCCGCCCGGGCGACCCAGGCCCGTGACGAGCTTCCGCTGGAATCCGGCGAACCACAGCGTGCTCGCGGTCGGCTACGGCGCTCAGAAGGGCCAAGTGGGCAATTTATTTTTCTGGATTTGTTTATTAATAACGCGTATTTGCGAAGGTTTTTAAAGGAATATTTTTTAAGGAAAAAATACTGCGACGGAATTTTGCGGTAGACCAAACAATGATACCTATAATATGAAGACGGTTAGAATGGACTATCATCTGACATTTAACTAATTTAAAAATAAACTTTTTAATATTAATTCAAATTATTGGGAAATGATAAAAATGTAATATTTACATTATTATTATATTAATTATAAAATTAATATGAGAATTCGGAGGATTTATTCATTGTATATGAAATCATTGGATCCTTAGTTAACGAATCATTATGAAGTCATTTGAAATCAGTACAGAATCGCACATACGTTTTAAAATCCAATTCAATATTCTACAAATGTTAAATTTGATGAGGGCTTAATCGAATTGAGACAGATCCACAGATAAATACGATGTAATCCATTCTAATTCAAAACTTTCACGGTGTCGTTTCAATCCATATTAATGATGTCAAATAATCCAATTCAAACCGTATGGATGTAAAACGTTCTCATATTGAACAACCATTTTAATAATGACTTTGTCTTCAACTTACTCCGTCTCAATCGGAAATCCTTACCAGGAATGAATTATTTTTGAAATAAGATAAAATAATTTGATATAAATTAAAATCAGTTGAAATCATAATTAGACCTAAAATATTTTAAGGTTCTTGAAATAAATTCAAAAGAAATTCAAAATTAATTTGGAATCATGCAATGATAAAGTCATGTTTTGCTCTTATAAACTATATTCTTTAATAGTGAAATAATCCTCCGAAATAATTTTAATTTCGTTTGAAATTTTATTTAAAATATTAATTCAATTTGATTTGAAAAATCTTAATTGACGCGCATATAATAATAAACCAATTTATATATCCACTTATTATATGTATTATAATAAGGCTATATTATGTTAATTAAGGGTCTGAATTTGTTTCCTCGCCATTTAATAATTTTGGCAGGCTGGTCCAAAGGCACTTTTTATAATCAGTACATTTAGATACATAGATTTCTTATCGACGCAAAGCAAATCACACACACACACACACACACACACACACACACACACACACACACACACACACACACACACACACACACACACACACACACACACACACACACACACACACACACACACACACACACACACACACACACACACACACACACACACACACACACACACACATACACATTATATATATATATATATATATAATTTGACAGCAAAGCGGCGACGACTGCTCAGGTGGCCTGGTTTTAATATGGTGCGCGAAAAACCCAACTGTACAAGATCGTACCTACGAATTCCCCAGTGCCATCAGTGATTTAGACTGGAGCAGGACCCGATCGAATCTTTTAGCCATTGGGTTTTACGACGGGGTTGTGCGCGTAATCGATGTCAGCAAAAAGGAGCTGACCGTGGTTAGGCAATCGGATCGTAAAACTTCGCCGTCCTTCGAGCCACATTGGCAGGTAAAAAACTAAAACATATAGGTGAATGATTATAGGTTTTTAAAGATATCTCTATATATTTAAAGCCTATTTTGTATTTATCTTATATATAGTGTTTACCCTTAGAAATGATGGAATTCTGACATTTTATAAGGATCGCAGTATGTGTAATAACCGATTTTGGACATTCCGTGTCAATTAAGTTCTTAATTATACTCAAAATTGATAAGAATTTTTTTCAGCTGCGATTGCGTTAAATGAATATTCACTTTTCAACTTATCAGTTGTACGGCATATACGGCGAGTTTAGAAGTAGTGGAGCGACTCCTTTCACATTTTTGCGTATACGAAAGGTTTTGCGAGCTGCAAAAAAAAGCTTCTCGAATTTTGATAGAAAATTGGTAAAATTTTCAAACGTTGTGACAGCACAAACATTTTTATGTTGATGGTGAACCTCAATCGCTTAACAAGTATGACTGTCAGAACTCTCCAAAATCTGATCATTCCTATGAAAACCCCTTATTATAATACTATCCATATATATATATATATATATATATACTCTTGATCTTCGCTATTATATAAGGATATATGTATATAACTTAAGATTAAATCATTCATTACTCTATGTATTTCAATATCAATCAGACAATGGTGGCCTTCGACAGCGAACCGTTCGAGCAGCTCTACACGAGCAACCAGACGGCCGAATGGAATATGTTATTATCAGCCACCGAGGACTTCGCCTCCCACGGAAATTCTCCAACTCCGAGTACTCGAAGGTATTCTAGTGCTCAATAATCCTAGATAATATACACAACTATAACATATAAAACGTAAATATCGATACCCAAATTGCAAAGCTCACACAACACAAAACACAACGAGCGAGCGTGCGAGAGCACAACCTAATATAGATTTTTTTATATATAGATAGAGATAGATATAGATATGAGTCATGTATATGTATATATAGGTGACGTCATGGGGGTGCAGCGCATGAACTGCTGCTCGGGTCACGACGTCCCACTGAGCCGTAGCCCCGGAGCCCTGCTGATGTGCCTTCATCCCGAAAAGCCCGTCATCTATTACGTGGGCACGGACGAGGGCTGCGTGCTGCGCTGCGCCACCAGCCACGTGCACAGCCATCTCAAGAATTGGATAGCCCACGACGGGCCGATCTACGGCCTCCAGTTCTCGCCGTACTGCAGCAGGCTAATCCTGACCTGCGGCGCCGACTGGTGCTGCAGGATTTGGGCCGAGGGCCTCGACGAGCCCCTGTTCACCTTCTGCATGAGGATGGCCTGCGTGAACGCGATTAGCTGGAGCCCCAGGAATTCCACCGTTTTCGCGAGCGCGGTGGATAACGAGGTGCGTTGCAACTGTCGCGGTTATACATTTATTATGTTTATAGTTTCGCCGGATGCGCATCGATATCTATGATGGACGTATATTTTGAATTTGATGAAAAAGCCTGGGAAATCTCACGTGTTTTGTATATATTTCATATGCTTCGTGACACATCCGTCCCATAAAATTGCAGGTGGTGAATGCCGTACCCTTTCATACCCTTTAGTTTTGATATGTTTATGGATGCCACTGATGTTATTACGGAATATCGTCTATATTTTTTTCACTTCTCTAATTCTTTTGACGGATCTCGGTTTTTGCGATAGCATTTATGATATAAAAGGTATTTACCCTATCTTCTATATTCCTTATTTGATAACAAAAAAACATATTTCAATTCCGTTGGAAATAAACCATTCTTTCTGTTCGTTTTTTTTTTTTTTTTTATAATCTTGATCGACTTCAGGATATTCTGGATATTGCGCATTTTTGCAAATGTGAATTGGATCCTAAATATATAGCTTTGCTTATGTGCCTGGTACAAATTGATAAATTGGTATTGCCTATATCTGTTCTCTTCGTCGCACGTTTGAAATAATGTGGTACATCCACGTGCCTCGAATCCTTTTCCAAATCCATATACATTGTATCTCATTCCTTAGCCCTAATCGGCCATTGATTTGTTATGTGCCTATTACATATACCTAGGATCTTTGGCATTTTTCATCGTAAACATCTGGATCTATTACCAGGTGTCTTGCCTATGTGAGCAATTTCGTTGATCATTGATGAAATCATTATTATATTTGATCATAGGATGAGGAAACGTACTTACTAGGCTAAGGGAAAATTTAATTTTATATTTATAATATATTTAATTAAAAATTTATTTGTATTTACTCGATCCATTATTCATGAATTTTATTAGTCCAAGTTAAAAAATTATTCTGTACATCATACAAATATCGAAATAATAATGCCGTCAAAATTTGTTATACTCGCAATCTTATTAAGGAAATACATATGTATACCAGTGCTTTGTTAATCCGGTAAAAGCTTTTTGTTTAGAAGATATAATAGAATATATAAAATAGTAGTACATGTTGCAGAAAGTAATTTTTTTTATTTTTTTCATATATTTAATTATACTTAAAATTATTTAGATATATAACATATGACGGTACTTCTCACCTGTTTTCATATATTATTTATATTATTATATTAAGCATCTGTACAAATTTTACATATATTCTCAATATTTTAAATCTCATATATCTTTGTTGAATGAAATTGATAAATCAATGTTCTCGTATTCCCATAAGACATACCTAACTTGTCAAATTCAAATTGCAATAATATGAAAAATGATATATAAAAAATTTAGTATTTAACTTTTCCATACATTTTCACTTTTTATATTACTTGTTAGCTATCAAAGTCTCAATGATATTATAAACGTTTTACCGAGTGGCGTCAAAAAAATGATTAATATCGTCGTTTTATAAATTAAATTTTGCCAACATTTCAAATGTACTCAATCGCACGTTTTACCAGTAGTCTATATCCTGCTGCAAAGCAACATCCATTGCGATCAAAATTTATAAACGAAACAGAAAAAAAAGAAAACATACAAAAAAACTATTAACGTTTCGCGCTGCAGATCTGCATCTGGGACATCAGGCGGAAGACCCACCGGCCCGCCTCGATAACGCCGATCGCCCCCGCGGGCACGCGGATAATGCGGCTGGAGTTCACGCGCAGCGGCGAGCAGATCGTCGCCGCCGACGAGGCGGGCACGGTCTACGTTCACGGCCTCGTCGGCGCCCCGCTGCCGCCCTACGACCAGGCCGAGTCGCTGCTCAAGGCTGTGCGCAAGGGCCTGGTGACGAAGCCCGAGGTGCTGCACAAGCTCGAGAAGCTCGGCAAGCCGTTCGCCTAGTCGCGCCTTTTCGTTTGCATCGCAAAACGGTACATTATGATAAATTTTTAATACATAAGCTGTGCGCATTACTATTGCGCTAGGGATATCTGTATATTAAACATATATACGTAGAATATTTTTCTATCATTTGCTTGTACTAAATTTTTATACCGTATACGGGCGATTTTTTCTTGTCATCGCGACGATTTTTTACGTTCTGAAGAGATAAGAAGAAAATCGATTGTCCGTGTAGATCATTTGTAATACTAAGTTATAAAAAATTTTCTTTTTATCTATAAAAACAAGATTAAAAAAAAAATCTCGTGCTTTGCTATGTACAACTTAGGGTATTGGCTAGGTCTTGGACACTTCCTGGACTCGCGACCATATTTACTCATTGTGACTTGACCAAAAAAATACCATTGAAAGTTTTAAATATTTATGTATAAAATTAAATTACTGCAGTTAACTGAAAAATTTATTATGTGCAACAATCAATAACCGATACCATTCTAAGAAAAAAACTATCGCTAATAATGTTTTGCATTAATTTTCTCCATTTATCACTATAATCGTCCTTAATTTAAAACTCATTTTATACACTTAGACTCAGGAATCTTTTATACAGAGATATATTTTATACATTCTAATTAAATAACTAATGTAAGCCCAAAAAATAAAAAAATATAAAAAATTCATTACTATGTATGTAACTTTACAAAGATAATATTTGTATTTAAGAAGTGCCATGTTATAAATATCAACATTTGTATTTCTTATTTAATCTTTCATTAATTTCAATACACTTATTTATACTTAGTGGAAATAAGGAGAAAAATAAACTAAAAATAGTTTATAAATAAATAAGGTTAATGTAATCTACACTATTCTATCAATAAAACTGTACTCTATTCTATGCATCCAGTAGTTTCACTGCAAAATTTTCAACAAATGAGACATTAAATATTATCCATTTGTTTTTTTTTTTTATCATCTTATTTATATATATAGATATATATTTTTTTTTTCATCATCTTAAGCATTTTAATAAGTTTATTAATAAGTAATGGACAATTATAATTTTATTATGGAATTTATTTAAAATATTATTTTTTTTGTTGTACTTTTTATCTGAATTTTTTAATATAAAAGTTTACATACATATACTTAATAAATCCATTTTTTGGAATCCTCAAATTAAGAAAATTACTTTACAGTAATATTGTAAATGCATTTATTTATAGAAACATCTTTTAAATTATATTTTATTTAGTAAAGTTTTAAGATAAAAAGCAAATATAGTATAAACATATATAATGTATTATTTATGACTTAAGAATGGGGTAGAGTATTACAAAAAATTCAGCTTGATAAAAGTATAAATTATGATTTCATCATTTAATTGCAGGGTGTGCGCGTGTACGTGTGTGCGCATGCAGCCGCGCTTGTATGAATTTATGCACGCTTGCACATTATATATATATATATATATATATATATATATATATATATATATATATATAATTCATTTTATACATTTTATATATAAATAAATACATAATCTCGTATTAGTGTTATAAGCTAATTGCACGGTAAAAATATATGTTAAAGTGGACCCTTATTTTCTTTGGTTAAAAGTTATGTCACACAATAACATAATATAATTAGGGACAGTATAAACATTAGGCTTAGCAAGAGTCTCACAACACCAGTAATACTCACAGAAAAGAAATCTATAAATTAAAATATTTCTAATAAATTAATTTTTGTTAATTCTATAGTTCTCTTTTTTTTGTAGATAAGCTTCTTTAACTTGCACATGATTATTATTTCATTCACTTAGTTCACTATTCTCACTGATTGGCTACTTTGTAAAAATTTTGATCAAATCTTAGAAGTCAATTATTCAACAGTAATATATTGACCTGTAACATTTGCAATCTGATGATATCTGCGTCTTCCTGCAAAATCTTCATTTTCTTCATTTAACTGAGCAGAACATGTTTCTACTCCAGGATGAACGGGTGTGACAACGATTTGTTCATAATCATAAACTTTTCTCCTAAAATGGAAATTATATTAGTCGCCTTTGATTAAGCAATTATATTAGGTATAAAATAATAAATACCCCATAAGCCTCAACAATGCATTTTTAAGCCATTCAAAAAATTTAAATTCTGCCGATACACCAGGTTTTACAGCAGGATTTGCATGTCCAATGTAACTCCACACAAGAAAACATACTATTATATTTGCTAATGCATATCCCCAGTGTACCAAAAACATTATTATTAATTTAACTATGGCCTAAAAAGAAATTTTGATTAAATAATTTATTTTGTAATAACATTAAAACTGTTTGTTTTGAAGAAGATAAATAAACACTAACACCCAATAGCGAAAACCATCTATTGCAAAATGGACTATACCAATTTCCCAATTTACCATGAATATGTACTTTTTTTTGTACCTCACTTGTAACACTATTATTGTCTTCAATACTTGGTGATGAATCTATAAAACCATTGCTCTCCACACTTGCATTACGCTAAATAAAATTTAAAAAATGAGCTTTTTTTTACTATATATTTTCATAAATAAAAATTTATTAAAAAATAAAAAAATTATTTACTATAAGATTTTTATGTCTAGTTCTTTCTGGAAACAAACTGTCAAGATCATTTTCAGCTTCTACATATACATTTCTATCAGAAGTACCATAATTTCTTTCATTAGAAGGAGATCGTGCAGAAAATCTTTGTTCCCGAGAGTGCCTTAAATCAAATGTTTGAGCAAGAGCAAAGTATGCATAATCCATGCAAGCATACATAAGTAAAAATGGCATTGTTACAATTGGTGCAAGAGTATTTATTTCTCCAGTTATAATAAATGCCAATGTCACGAGAGCAACAACCAACATTGCATAAATTGGTACTTTATTAGGACCTCTCTAAAATTATAATAAAAATGATTAATAAATATAACTTAATGTTAATAAAAGTTTTTAAAAAGCTTAAGATAATATTGTAGATATTAATAAAAATATTAATAAAAGTTATTAATAAAATATTACAACCAATTTTTAATAAAATTTTATTTTTTTGACATACTCCTCTTTGTAAACAACTTATTCCAGGAATAACATTCTGACTTGCAATTGATTGTAAAACACGAGGTGTACCATACATGGCACCTAAGCAGCTACTAAATGATGACACATACAGTCCAGCAAGTAAAAGAACAGAAAAAGCTGAGACAGCTGAGGCTATCATAAAATTAGTTTGCAAAGTTACTCTTGCACATGTTGATGCAAGAAATAAAGAAAAGCAGAGATATAGAATTGTACTGAAAAATAAAGATTATTTATTATTTTTATATCAATATTTTTCTTAAAAATAATTTTTTTTATACTAATATTTACCTGAGCCCTAATGCAGCTAATGTGCCATTAGGAATATCAGTAGATGGGTGTCTTAAATCACCGCTCATATTGATGCCAGCTAATACACCAGTAACAGTGGGGAAAAAAACTCCAAATACAGTAAACCAGCTATATCCATTTTCATAAGAAGGAAAGGTGTTATTTTTTAAAATCTCTGTAGACCACCCAAGAAATCCAGCCTCTAATATCAAAAATAGATAAGTTACTTTTTATTTACTTATGCTGATATTTATTCAAAGAAAAAAATTCAATTTATTATACATACTTGCATCTATATGAGTAAAACTACCAATAATAAAATCAAAACCAGCCAGTAACAATATTAACAAAAGCATAAATTGAAGTTTTATAACCCATTTGACACCCGCAACATTTATTACTGATAAAAGTATTACAGCAGCGCAAGCAAAACCTCTTTGTGCCCAAGCTGATTCAAGACCAACTAAACCAGCCATAGATTCACCGAAACCTAAGACGTTTAATGCACATCCTACAGCCTAAAGTAAATAATTTTATGAGATAAATAGGCAATAAAATGGAAAACATTCAAGAACTTATAATTTAAGATTTACTTGGCCAAAGCAGTACAGCAAACCAATGGAACCTCCAAATCGAGATCCTAATACATGAGATAATAAAAAATATACTCCTCCACTTTCTACTCGACACCTTTCACAAATTCCAACAGCTGAAAGTACTGATACTAAAGCAACGCTTACTAAAAAGTTTATTTTCATTTGAATAATAATTATTAATAATAAAAAATCTACAAAGAAATTATTTTAAAAGTTACCTGTACAAAATATTATTAAAACTGCATTTAAAGCACCTGCCTGACCTACTATCCATCCAGATCTTAAGAAAACTATGACCCCAAATATGTTTATTAAACAGGAAGTAAATACGCCATCCCAGGTACCAAATAAAACTGGTTGTGATATAAAGAAATTAGATTTCCACCATGGATCAGCATTCTATAAATAATATTCATTATATATATGCACCTATATAATCTTTATACAATATTAGCTTATGCATAATTTAAAAACAATACGTTGTTAAACTTATTAATCAATTCTTCATAATATATCTAATTTAATTTTTAAAATATAATTTTTATAACTTTATTGTATACATACAAATTCTTGAGCAAATAATTCATTTGTTCCTGTCTGGTACATTTCAGGACCCAGATCTTCATGGTCTCTATTCTCAGTTCGAGATGATCTTCTATTTTCTGTATTTCCCAATCCATATCTAGACCAATCCACTTCACGATCAGTTTCAACTCTTGGATTATCATTAAAATTTCTCTCATGAGAATCCATCATCAACAATTTTATTTTCTTATAAAAAATAACTAAAATATATTGTGCAGGTACATTTTGTCATCTATTCATGTATGCGCCTTGAATCTTCAGACATTATCACATATGTTTCTAAAATCTAAAAATAAAAATCACAACAAATTTGTTTTCAAATCATAACATTTCATAGCAAATTTAGAAACTAGTTAAATAAAATAATAGATTTGATTAGATATCAAAACGATTTGTAATTTTAGCTATTAGTAATTATTAATTATTATAATAAATATTTTATTTAAAACAGATACTGGTAAAATAAATTATACTAAAAAAATGTCTACAACTTTGACAGTTATAGGCTAGAAAACAAACCTTTACAGCTGTAATATTCTTAGGTAATTCCTGGTAATACTGCTGATTGTAATTCTACGTCAGTCTTAATAAAAAAGAATAAAACAGCTATTAGCTGTATTAAGTACAAGGGCACGCTAGGATCTTTACAAATTTATTCAATAGTAATACACGACATTGTTACACGATAACGGTAAAATATGGTGAACCTACTGTCCGGTTATCCGCGTGGGTAGCCATGTTTTCACATAAAACATATGGGATCAATTGCATCATTGGATGTGTCTGGTATTATTATTATGTAGGTGTCATATATGGTTTTTAATTTACATGCATGCATATATATGTATATAAGATATTCTGTCGCAGCTTTAAACCTACTTAGACCTATAGTATCAGCTGGTATCAGATCTAATCATATAGCTACTATGTTGTGTCTGCTTGTGCGATTGTATAATACTTATATAAGTATCATATTATTATGATGATAGAATATCAGATCAGCTGGACTAGCATACATAGGTCATAGGGCTTTGGGCCCACCAATCCTACAGACCACAGCACGTAATCAACCCATCCAACGATGGTTGTACGGGGACTACCGATTTCGAAATACTATTTATAACATAATCGATACTTTTAGAGCTTTTCAATTTTACTCTATATAAATTAAAAATACTTTTAAAGTCGTAAAAAATACACCAACAAAAATTTTCGGAACAGATAATTATTCGCACTAATTAATTATGCGATATTATTATAATGATTAAAAAAATCCAAGGAAAAATCGTAATAAATTTATTAAACTTAATAAGCCAAATAATAAAGGTATATAGCAGATGATATAAAATATATTTATATATTTGAAAAGTATCTTTGGAGACAGATATAGAGGGAAATTGAAAGTTTTCTTTTAAGTGCATTTTCTCAAATATGTTTCTTGTAGATAAGTAATTACTCTTCTTTTATTAAAGAACTTCTCATACTATATGAAGTGTATAAAATAATATCGAAATAGTATATTTCATCACTGATATTTGATTATTATGTATTTCCTTTTGAGACTCATGAGAGAATTTAAACCTGTTTTTACACAAATATTGTATATTTTATATTACAACAGCCAAAAAATTATCCATGACATTTACAATATCAATTTGAATTAACTTCTGAAACAAAAAAACGAGAAAAATGATCGAAAAATTCATAGGTATATCCATTTTGAATTGCTAATTATGATTATTATAGAGAAACGGAAGAACCAACAAGACAAGCATTATGTACAAAAATGCTAGTATAAAAAACACGTGATATAATGGATTCATTAAAAAAAATATAAAAATTTCAGAAAATGTGCTAAACAAAATATCTAAATTATATACATTCAATACTTGAACACTGTAGCCACTAACCAATTAAATACAATAGAATTACATGGATACTTTTTTGACATTGTTTTCGAGTTAAATTCTATACTGGTTACATAGAAGTTTTTACGAGTACAAATTTACTTTTTCTTGACAAAAAATAAAGTTTTTATTTAAAATTTTATCAAAAAAATACTTATAATTGCAATAAACCAATAAATATCTAGATTTAGTTACAATTTTTTTAAAATATACTAAACATATATTTCAATCAATGAAAAAAAAATTCTTTTAGTGACAGTAAAGAGTAAAATTATTTTTTTAATAGTTTTTTTTTCTTATAGATGGTGGGTGCACATAAAATGCTTTAAATTATTACTGAACAATAAAATTCCTTATTACATTCAAGTTTTAAATATTTATCATAACTATTTTTCATTGCAATTTTAAACACAAATAAGTAAAAATTTCTGTCTATACTTTAAAATGATATAGAAAATAAATCATTCAAAAAAAGCTATTTTTTTATCTACTTAAAAAATGTTAAATTAGGTTCTTTTCAACTATTAATATAATGTTAAAGAATAAAATATTGCTTAATGATAATAACTAAAAGTTAATCACATTTTATTGATTTAATTATCTATATTTATATAGCTCTACACATTGGCTTAAAATCTACTTTACATTATGTAATAATTTTATACATTAATAATCGTTCAGAATAAAACAGATTAAACGGAATTTTAAATTATTGTTTATAGAAATTCCAAAAAAGCATTGTGAATTTTAAAATAATATTTTATTTATGTATTTTGTATTTAATACAATAATTTCCTTACTATAGAATTCAAAAAATTAATTACTAAAAGAAGTATACTTATTGACAATTTTCTTTCTCTTCTAACACACAGGTAATCACGCACACATACAGAAACACATGTTCACAATCTTACAGCTTTAAACTTCACAAGTGAAGAATAAAAGTATTCTGTTGACTTCAACTGAAGATAACAACAAAGTACATTTGATGTTAGAGTCAAATTTCATCTAATTTTACTTTAACAGATTTCTGATAAAAATTTAATTATATTTTTATACAAATTTATGCTCCACGTCTCCACTTTTCACCATTACTAAATTTCGTCATTTCTTTACCACTAACTCCACAAGTTCCTATTCCAACTCTGCCATTTACATTTTCTGGTGTTGCAAATATACTTTTCTTAATTACACCTTTTTTTGTGGACTGAAAAAAATAAATATTTTAATAATTTTTTCAAATAACTAAAGTTATCTGTTAAAAAAGTTATTTTGTAAGAATCAATAGTCAATTTAAAAGTGAAAGGATCATTCTTATAAATATTTTTTCTAATCCAATCGAATTTTTTGTATAAATATTTTACGTTTTAGAATGATCTTTTTCATTGTTAAACTTATACAATAGCAATATCAAATAAATATCTGTTTTATGAATTTAGCCTGAATAAGAATATAATCTGTATGTTTACACTTTTCATCTAATATTGAGTGAAATTGAAATATATCATAATGTATTGTACATTATAAAAAATCGTTTCTATCAAAATCTAACATCCTGTATTTTTTAAAATAAAATATTTCTAATTCTTATGTAGATAAACTTTAATTGAAAATAAGAATGAGACTGATTTGCTATCAAACGACTATTGCAAATTTTTATTTAAGCATTCATTGAATAAAAAGATATATATTTGAGATTACCAATAAGTTTCTATAGAATTTTATACTGTCAATTCTTAAGATCATATTTTCATATAATAATAAAACCAGATAAAAAGATTGTACCTTATTTGCAAAGGCCAGCCACTTATTTTTTTCTTGTTCTCTTTCTTCTTCTAGTTCCTTAAATCGCTGTAATTTTCTCTGTTTTCTTTTCTTTAAATATTCTCTTTGTTTATTGGGATCCATTCCTGCGATTGAAGATACCTGCATTTTTCTGCATAGAAATAATATCAATTAAATGATTTTTATAGTAAACTAAGTACTGTAGCTTATAATTTAGTTTACAAATATATATATATATATATATATATATATATATATATATATATATATTGTTTATTATTTGATAATATAATAAGTGCTTTATCAAATATAATTAAATTTCTTACTTTTTTCTGAAGTGACAAAGTACATCAAAGAAAAGCATGACAGTAAACATACATCGAATCATGCCATCCCATTTTCACATTGATTGGATTAATAATGTTGTGAAAGGATAAGGAACGGAAAAGTGTTATGTTATTAGTTATGTTGGGTTAAAATAGGTTTTAAATGAACAAAATTATGTTAATAAAATATAATTATAAATCAATTTATCTATATATTACAACTTACTTTGCTTTTTGTTCTGCCCAATCTGATACAGGTCTTTTTGCCAAAGATTTCAACTGACTAAGCATTGTCACATCTTTATTTTTATATTCATTAAATGTAATATTTACAACTCCTTCCTCACTTATTGATTCTATTGTTGCCTCATAATATCTAAAAAAAATTAGTAACAATTTTGAAATTATTCCAATATAATAGTTATTCACTTATAATAGTAAATTTAAATTTACTAGTGTGTAACTAATTCTTAGTCATTAAAAAATATAAAAATTGATTGTTTTTAAATTGATTTCAAACACTTCTCATAAGAAATACAATATGCTTAAAATACCAGATGATATATTTTTGCATATTTCTTTATTTTTCTAATAATTTTTTTAACTATAATGACCATTATATTTGTATTCTTTTATTTATGATTTTTTAAATTATGATTTATAGTATTTTTATATACAATTATAAATATAATAACTTTTTATATGTTATTATTTATTTTTTAATTATAAATTACTACAAACAACAAAAATAACTTATTATTTTAATTAGAATAAAATAAAATATTTTATTTAAAATGAGTAACTTAAAAAATGAATATTTATTATATTTTCACTAACAATTTTTTAACATCATTATTTGTAAATTGATGATTTAACTTCTCCTCTAATTATACAACTTTAGTTTAAGTTGTATCTCGTGTATTGAATAAAATGTATTGTATATACTACATTATATATATATATATATATATATATATATATATATGTGTGTGTGTGTGTGTATGCATGTATGTATGTATATATATAGAATACAAATAAGTTGTTAAAATTTTCAATTATACTTACTTTCCATCTTCACTCCAAGGTGCTAAGCACTGATCACCAACTTTATACTTACTTGCAAGAACTGCAAGTAACGCAGGATCTTTTTCATCTATTTCATTTGGTTTTTTCTCTTGTTGCTGTGATTTTATTAAGTCATGCGTCAATTCAATAACTTCTTCTAAATCAATTTTCAACTTTAATAACTCTTCATTATCTGGATCTGTTGTGAGAGCTGCTTCGACCTATATGTAAACATAACAATTTATTAATAATAATATAACCAATAAGACCAACAATATAACATAATTTTATGATCTACTTCATTTTACTATCATTTACTAAAAGCAAATAAAGAAATAATGAAATCGAAAATTCTTGTCTCACCTGCTGTAGCTGTAATTTATAATTTTGTAGATCATCCATGTCGGATTTTTCAAGCATACGCTAATCTGAATCAAGAGAATTTCTTGAGGGTTCACACAAGCAATGCGTAAAACACTCAACTTTTAGTATATTATGGGAAACCATAAAAGTTGAATAATTTCTCCACAAAATACTTTGGAAAAAGTTTAGTTAATAATCACGATACTGACAGCGCTAAGGACGCCATGATGAAATATGGCGTATATTTATATTACCTCAGTTCAACTGGTACAGAATGTGGTACACATATATTTTTATCGCCTGCAGACATTGTATTAATAGTTTCTTTACTGACCGTCACTGAATTTGTAGATGTCACCAGCGATATCGTACAGCTGGCTCCAGCTACCGGCTGCTAATTGGTCTCTTCCATCAATCCTATCTCTTTTGTATTTTTATTTTTCACAATATTATTTTTAATTAATTTTACCTTGGATAACTTGTTTGTGCAAAGGCCTTTAAAATATTTTAGGTACACTGGTACACAAATCAATGAATATATTTACAAAAATAAGGAAAAAAAAGCATTTATGCTCACACTATTATAGTAACTTTGTTTAACAGCTTGTTATACTTAATAGATCTTTTAGATGGTCATTTATGAAAATAAAATAATTACTGATGTAAGAAATAAAAATATGTATGAAATTCAATTCGTATTTATCAGTATTACAATTAGTCACTTTATTCAAATTTTTTAACATTTTGTTTAAATGAAAATATATGTACAATCTCCTACTTAAATTTTTTTAAATATATGATAAAATTACTTAATTATAATACTTATTTTTATATTAAAAATCCGTCAGTTTTGCTTTAAACTTTCGTTGACTTTGTTCAGCTGCTATTCTCTTTTCTGATAATTTTAATTTCGAAATTTGTTTCTGAGCTTCATTATATTTTGAAATAATGTTATTATATTGTACACTTCCATTACTGAATTGTGTTAAATGATTTTGAAGTTTTGAAGATTCTTTCTCTAATCTTGAAATATTCTCTCCGATTTGATAACTTGCTATACTTAAATTTTTATTAGACTCTTTTTTTAAATCCTGATGTGTTTTTGAACTGCTGGGTTTTGGTTCGGCAGCTAAATTAAGATAATATTTAAATAATACATTATAATTAATGTTATACTAGAGTATAAATCTAGTAAATTTTTATAAAACAATTTAATAGCATCTATTTTGTTTTTTATTTTTTATTTAAACAGAATTAAATAGAGATTAATTAAATAATTACTTACACTTATTCCCAAGTGTTGAATTCATAAAATTAAAAACATTACTCTTCTCTCGCTGTTTTTCTCTTAAATATTCTCGTTGTCTCTGCTGTTCTAGTTTTCTTTTCTGTTTCTGCATTTTGCGTTGCACACTGAATAAATCTTTATCTCCACCAGCATTTTCTCTCAATATCATACAATGATCTAAAAAAAGTAAACTATAATGAATGCATATGAAATCTTCTCTTATATGTAAAATAAAAAAGGTATTTAAATATACCTAAAGATTTTCCAGGAGGTAAAACAGTAGCTTCTACAGGATTTATTCTACCATCAGATCGCTTTCCTAAACCTGTACCAGTAATGTAACCCATTTGAGCCATTAATTTACTACCTATACCACGAGTATGCTCTTCCCAACCACCAAGACGTTCATTTGAATTAACAGATAAAAGTGCTTGATTAACTAATTCTTCATTTCTACATGTCTTGATTTCCTGTTCATAATCACTATCATCCGATGAATCCGACATTTGTAAACCAGCGTCATCTGATTGTACAAATATAAAGTTTATTTAATCATTAATACTTGTATTGATATGTTTTTTAACTACTAATGGACCTTTCAATGCCATATTTAAAATAATTTTTAAAAATTATTCAAAAGGTTACCAAGTGGGAGTAAATCATCTATTCCAACTTCAAGTAAATGGCCACTAGTTTCAAATTTAATTTGATATTTATCATCTTTTTCATTAGGTGTTCTTAAAATCACACATCTATGCCATAAGTTATTCTTCTGTTTTGCTAATACTCTACTTCCCATTTTTATACATGCAAAGTTTGGCTCTCTGTAAAAAAAAAAAACACAATTTATTTATTTTAAAACAGTTTTTAACTATGAAGTATCGAGTAAATTAAACATTTAATACTTGTATTCCTGTATACTTGTGAAGGGAATAAGTGCTCCATGTGAAAAATGACATTGTTCTTCAGAAAATTTACAAGATCCATCCAAAAAATATGGACATGGAAGCATTTCTTTATGAGTTGGATTAATAAAGAGAACTTTAACCTAATAAATAATAAAATAGATAAGATTAAAGATTGCTATGCTTTATAAATTTGTGACTGTACAAATACCATTATATCATTTAAACTAAATAGTTGGTCATCATTTTTATACACAGAGCATATCATAGCATTGTGATAGCCAGTACCACCCCAACTACTTCCATGTGGAGCTCGACATTTGGTTCCTTCAAGAGCCTTTAATTCATCCTACAGTATAAAACTGTTTTATAGTTATACTATTATAAATTTTATCATACATCATTATACTGACTTCAAGATTGTTAGATGATTGGTCAATGCATTCTGAACTTTCGTTTATTGTTGCCTCATCTAATTTTGCTAACTCAGCCTTTTCAAAAAAAAAAAATTTATTAAAAAAATATATAATCCATTGCACTTACAACATAAAATCCTTTTACCTTAAATAAATCATATTCATCATCTAAACAATCTTTCGATTTATCTTCATTTAATGATTTAGGTTTTGTCTCTTCTGTACTTTGAATATTTTCTTTTGTAAGTTGAATAAATTCTTTAAGATCAGATTGTAAACTTAGCAAGTTATCTCTGTCAGAACCACTTGCAGTTATTAAAGCTTGTTGTACTTGAAGTAACTATTAACAGTAATAGATATTACAATTAAAACTGGTTTTTTAATGCATTTTTTACTATTTTTTAATTGAAACAATATGAAAAATTATATTACTAAATATATCCATGCATAATTTACCTGCGATTCATATTCATCAACTACTATATCAAAATTTTCCATATTGAAGACTAGTAGATGTATAATTCTAAAATAAATTTTCAAAGAAATTGATATTTTAAGAAGACATCAGTCTTTCAAATATACTAATTTGTTGTCTGTTATAATATCGTATAAAATGAAACCATAAATTATGCCAAATTACATTCAACGAGTCAACTCTGAAAACCTTTCACATCTTCGATTTGATGTTTGATGGTGATATGGCACGTATTATATATATATATATTGTGCCTGAGCCTCATTGTACAAGAGATTCCAAGAGATTGTACCAGATTGTACTTGATTTTCTACAGAGGAGTATAGAGAGGGTCCCTATCTGATGCTATCTGCAATAATGATTCTATAAATGAATATTTTCTTCGTAAAATCAATGTAAAATTGTGAAGATTACGTACAGCGCCCACCTTTAGAATAATCTCTATACCAGTCTCTAGCATCAGCTAGCATGTATTTACCAGGTATTATTTGTATTTTATCAGATTTTATACCAGGTCCGTCTGTATGTTATCAGATGTTATTGGTTTTTATCTCGTGATATTAAAATGATATTACCTCAGAATCACCAGCTATCTCCTGTTCTATCAATTCTATCTTCTATTCGTGATTCTGTGGTTCTATCCGCCTCTGTTATAACCAGTGTTACCACATGGTTAGCACTTATATTACTGGTTACCACATGGTCGATCCTTTTATAGCATTTCGATTTCCACGCTCACGCCTGTTCAGATAATCTTTCTATCATAAAATATGTTTGAGAAATCAATACCCTTAAAACCATCTAAAACATGCTAAAACTGAACATTTCGAAACTATTAAGAAAAAAAACTGGAGACATTCAGATTGTTGAGAAAAAAATAAAAGCCGTTCTTACATTCAATTGTTCGATTTTTTGACAATCGCTTGATCAATCCTGATCGATCAATCTTAAAAAACTAATAGTCAACAAACTGAGAAAAAAACTGAATCTTTTACCCAAAACAACATATGGTCAGTCTTTGGATGTGGTTTTTTGAATTGATTTTTCAAAAATTTGTTGTTGCTTGTTATTTAAACATTGATCAAGCAATGGTCTATATCTCTTTATCTTTAGCTTTCTTGTTGAAATCCTACTAAATATCTACTGGTAACAATTTTGAATAATCTGTACTATAAGTCCATAATAAATAGATATACATCATTGGCACTGATAATGACATATAGTAGAATAAAACAGCTTGTAGTGTTAATTATTAACATTTAAAAATGAAATTCTGGATTCAGTTATTTAGTTATTAGATAGTATTCAATATATCGAACAGAGTATTGTTGGAAGTGTTCATACAGAAACAAATTAAATACTTTTAAATTCATTAAAAAGTTTTAATTTATAATTGAAGGTACAAATCCTGGAGAGGCTCTTGGATATTGATTGTTTTAAGTAAACTAATAAAAACAGAGAAAAATACGAATTTGTGTTAGCATATATTATTATATATTATACGATATTGTTATAATTATATATTATTATATATATTTTTTGAAAACATAATTCAATGCTTCAAAAAATTACAAGTCACATACACATAAGTAACAAGAGCAGGAGCAAAAGCACTAACAAAAAATTTTAATTTATTTGCATTCATTGCACACGTGGTCTTTAGAAAGGCCCCGAATGAAAATAATTTTTAATAAAAATAATGAAAATTCTAAAATTTTTAAAAATATATCGTTGGAGAATATTAAAACAAACTCGGAGGAATGCTAAACCTTTATATATAATTAATGAATCGGACAATTATAAATGTCGAAAAAATTGAAAAAAATGTTTTAGATGTTCATGCTTTTTTCGAAATATCTATAAATGGAAGAAATTAAAATTTAAGTTTTATGGGATGGAGAGAATTAAAATAGGTAAATTAGAATTTTTTTCGCTCAATTTTACAAGGTGGAGATCGTCAAATTCTGCACTGCGCGTTCTCAAATTACATCAAGAGATATATCTACGAAGTTATCACGTTTCCGTACTTACTAAGTGAATAAATCATATTTCTGATTAAGTTTTGAAGAACTGTGGAATAAAAGTTAACAAAAAAAATATCCAAAAATTGGGGAATAGCGTTTCATATTTGCAACTGTTCGGCATATAAAATTGGTCCCGTTTATTTCCTTGTAATAAAATTTTTATAATTGTAATAAAAAATAGAGAACCTGAAACCACGTTTCTGTACTTACTAAGTGAATAAATCATATTTTTGATTAAGTTTTTACTCGATATTTTAAATAATATCCGATGAGCATTAAATATTAAAATATATTTCTATTCCTAAGATCTTTATTGTTACTGTACAAATTTTTAAAGTACTTAGGCCAATACTGCTTTTATGTTAAAAGAATTTGAGAAAATAGTCAACCCAGATCAAACTTTCAGATTTCTCATGAGAACGTGTGTTAAATAAAAATGATCAGGAACATTTTTGAAATTTTACTTAATTTATTTTTTCCATTTTATTCATACATATTAAATTTTTAAGTACCTAGGACATTCTCGTTAAACTGATATGTTATATATTCTGATGCACCCTCAGCTGCTCAAATATGCGCCTTATAAATGTTATCTGGCGTGTGGCGAGTCTCTCTAAGCTGCACAAAGCTGGACTTACATAGTTAGATACACGCCTGATGGCGGCTTGGAATTGGAATCCGGCCCCCAGCCCCAGGAGCGACTCAATTCGTCGTGACCCCACCTATCCCAACAGGGTCTCCTCTGGTCTCCTCTGCCGAATAGGGCGTCAAGTATACAGCACTGCATTGCGCAACGCAACAGCGCAAGCCGCATGCCCGCATAGCATACTGTAGGGTGAGCAGCATAGGTGGCGTCGTAGAGAGCGGCGGCACGGGCACGGCGATTGGTGAACTACGGTATCGTGGGTCGGCCGGTCACTGTATCGTTCATTTCCTCGGCGGACTTCATCATGGTAAGTTGGTTTTCATCCTGTTTTATTATTAACATCGTTACTTCGATTTTATTAAATATTCATTAAACATTATCTAAAGTAGTTTATTTTCAATCTTAATAATATATTTTTGTGCTAATTTCGATTTGATTTTATATATTTTCTCTTTTACGTAAAGTATTATTGTGCCCCATTTTTCGAACGTTTACGTTATTTATTATATCAAAGCTGATAAAGTTTAACTTGTCCCGTAAAAGAAACGTTGTACGCTTGAATAATGTATAAAAAATCTATTAAAAAATTAAGTTATTTTCAATTGTTGCAAAATATAACCTGCAAACATGTTTGCTCCATATACTCATGCTTTATTGCATACTTGCTACTTAATGATGATTTAGAATTATATGTTTATGGTTTTTAACTGAATAAACGTGAAGAAAAGATTCTAGGGCGGTCTGAATATTAGGCAATAAAATCTAAGGTAGACACGTGTTCTCTCGGATTTTACAATATGATAATTTGTATTTCAGTCGCACCGAAAGTTCAGTGCGCCGCGACATGGTTCTATGGGATTCTATCCCAAGAAGAGATCTCAGCGTCATCGTGGAAAAGTAAAGGCTTTTCCCAAGGATGATCCAACTAAACCAGTTCACTTGACTGCGTTTATTGGATATAAGGCTGGTATGACTCACGTGGTGCGTGAAGCCGATCGTCCTGGTTCAAGTAAGCAAATTGAAATAATTATAAACTTTTTAATCTATAATTTTGTAATTGTATTTTCCTTTTACATAACAAAAAATAAACTAATAGATAAAACATTCATTTCTTAAAACGAATGTTTGATGCCTTTATCAGTTTATTAGATGAGTTCAGAAATGAATTCTCTAATAATTTGATAGCAGTCCAGGAGCTGCTTGATTCTGTGCAGTATGTTCCAATCTGCGGTGTCATAAAAAAATTTTGCCCCCTATTACTAGGAGTGTGCGAAAGTCCAATATATTCCATAACCTTTATGTAGCTCATGGAGCCATGACAGAGAGATAAACCATATTGGACACAGATTTTATTCTAAATCATTTAATTTGATTGTTTTATTATTTAGAATCTTAATTTAAAGTGTCATGTTTTTATAGAGGTCAATAAAAAAGAGATTGTTGAAGCTGTTACCATTCTTGAAACACCACCAATGATCATTGTTGGTGTTGTTGGTTACATCGAAACACCTCATGGTTTACGTGCTCTGACTACCGTCTGGGCTGAACATCTTTCTGAAGATTGCAGAAGACGGTTTTACAAGAACTGGTAAGATTTTTAGATTTTTACTTATTATTTTATCTTATTTCATGAATTTATAAAAAGAAAAAATTGTTGGACTTTGATTAAATGTTTAATTTAAACTCTCCGCTCTTAAGAAGAGAGTATTAATTGACGGCTTTGGCCTTGGGCTTTAATCTCAATATGGCTGTACCGGCAAGTGTGTTTAATCTCCGCTCAAATATGATGAGATAAACACATTGCAGATTAAATAATTATCTGCAAAAACAAAACATTGCTTGTTAATAGGTATAAGAGCAAGAAGAGAGCCTTTACCAAGGCATCAAAGAAGTGGCAAGATGATTTGGGGCGTTCATCCATTGAAAAGGACTTCAAGAAAATCGTCAAGTATTGCAAAGTTGTTCGTGTTATTGCACATACTCAGGTATGCACAAATAGTTTTTAATGTTAAACATTTTATTAGTTCTTAATTTGATATTATTAAATTTGTGTTGTAAATTTTCTTATTTTAAATAATTCATAATTGATTGATATAGTGAAATAAAAATCTTTTGATTATCATTATTTTAAATAAAAATATTTTAGACACACTTAAATAAATATGAACTAATTTATGTTATTTATTTGTTATTGAATATTTTATTAATCAAAATTTTTCTGTAGATGAAACTGTTACGTCAGCGACAAAAGAAAGCTCATATTATGGAAATCCAAGTCAATGGTGGAACAATTGAAGACAAAGTTAAGTGGGCTAGGGAACATTTGGAAAAGTCCGTACCTGTTTCAAATGTTTTTGCTACAGATGAAATGATCGATGTTATTGGTGTAACTAAAGGAAAAGGATACAAAGGTATAGATTATATTTAAAAAAAAATTCAGGAACAAATTACATTTTCAAAATATCTTTATTATATATTTTATAATTTAAATAATAATACTAGTTAAATACTTAATTTTTATGAGTATTTGGATTCAAGTAAATATTAATTAAATTCAATTAATTTTATAGTAATGTAGAGTTGAATTATTTTGAAATTGAAACTATATGATGAAACAACATGATGTGCAATTTCAGACTTTTTCTGATGAAAACATCATGCTGCCTTCCTACTGAAGCTTCTTTTAAAAATTAACGCTTTTATAAAAGTAATTTGTAATATTGACCAAATCGAAAATCTTTCAGGTGTTACTTCACGTTGGCACACAAAAAAATTGCCTCGTAAAACTCATAAAGGTCTCAGGAAGGTTGCCTGTATTGGTGCATGGCATCCAAGTAGGGTTTCCTTTACTGTTGCCCGTGCTGGTCAAAAAGGATACCATCATCGTACCGAGATGAATAAAAAAATTTACCGTATTGGACAAGAAATCCATACTAAGGATGGAAAGGTATATTTAATTTTTTTTTTAACTTTCTGCCTTGAACTAATAGAACTTACTTAGATAGGTAAGTTCATAGTTTTTATACAAGGCTAAAAAAATGCTGTGTCATAGTTCTCTATCGTGTCCTTAACTTTAGAGATTCCCAATCAAGCAACAATTTAATTATAAAAAAAATAATAGCATTCATTATTTTAAATATTATTACAATAGTGTAATTACCTATTTATAGATTGTCAAAAATAACGCATCAACTGAGTACGATTTAACTGAAAAAAGTATCACACCAATGGGAGGTTTTCCGCACTATGGAGAAGTTAATAATGACTTTGTAATGATCAAAGGTTGTTGCATGGGATCCAAGAAGCGAGTTATCACATTGAGAAAGGTAACCTACTTTATAAAACAAATATCAATTTTTTTCATTTATTAATTTATGATGAATAAACCTTGAGCCAAAAGGATTATGAAATTTATGATTCTTAATGATAGGACTGACGTTTCAATAATTAAAAAGTTATTTTATAATTTATAAGGCTAAAAATAAAAAGCTTATTTTTTTTAGTCGCTCCTCGTCCATACAAAACGTGCTGCTTTGGAAAAGATCAACCTCAAATTTATTGATACTAGCTCCAAATTCGGTCATGGACGTTTCCAGACTGCAGCTGACAAGGCATCTTTCATGGGTCAACTGAAGAAAGATCGAATTCGCGAGGAACAAGCTCAAGCTGCTGCTGTTTCTTCAACAGCAGGCGCAACTGTAACTGCTCAATAATTTTCATACTGTGTATGCTAATTTTTGAAGAAAAAAATTAATTGAAAAATTTATTGAAATTTTGTTTATTTATTTTTAAAAATTCCGTATTTTTTTATATATAATACTTGTATATAGCTTTAATTTGATTCATAGTTTTTATAAATTAATGTCTATTTGTTTGGACAAAATAATTTAATTCAATGACAATTTCGTTGTATTAATTGCATTTACAACTAAAATATTTTGTGAGCAATACTTTCGAGGTCTAGAAGGATTAAGGATCATAAAGAAACAGGTGAATATTATTTTAAATGTAATGTATACATTATTATTATTATTAGTTTGTTAAAATGATGTTTATTAGCCAAAAGGATTATGAATATTACATGATTCTGAATTTTATAACTGATAATAAAACTAAATAATAATAATGTAAAATAAATATAAAAAATTTAATATTAAAATACTAATTTTTTTCGATTTTTTTTAGATATAAAAAGGTTTGGAAAGATCTATGAAAAAGAAAAAATGATCCAATTAAAAACAAGAGTAAAATGGGTTAAGTTCATTACTGATTCATTAATCTGCTTTAAAAATTCGATTTACTTTGGACAACAATTATATTAATTTAACTTAATATTGTATATTACATTTGTTGAAATTTAAATAGAAATATGACCAAAAATTTAAAAAAAATTTATTTTGTTAATACTTTATAAATTATTTTAATAAATTGTATTGTTTATAAAAATTTATTTGATCTTTAGTTAAACATATGAAATTTTTCAATAAAATATTTAATTAATTGCAATAGATTATGTATTGGAAACAAATTGTTTCAAAAATCTTTTGCTTACATAATTTGGAAATTATTTAAGTGTCAGTATAATCGTAAGTACTGCATTATACAATAAGTTTTATAATTTCTTGCAAATAAAGAATTTGTTATTGGCTACTTAATTTATAAATTTAACGATCGTAGTCACGAATGATTTAACAGTTTTTAAAAATTTGCAAAACCAATGTCAAAATGGATGTTTCAAACTATTATACGCCTTTCCTTTGCAATATATGAGACTTGTCATATTCCTGTTCATTTGATTCAAATAAAACGAATCGACTAATTTCGAAGTTTGTACAGTATTTAATAATAATTTATATTAACAAGTTCGAGAATATTAATGCATTAGGATTTTTAATTAAAACTTGTTTCCTTTAGGTTTGGTGTCAAGTTTTTAAGAATTCGATTTAAGCAATTCATGTATAATTAGCGATATTTAATTACAGTAATTGTAAATTACAAAGTAACTCTGGTCCCATTTCTGAACCCTCTTTGAGAGCTGCTTTTCTCGTAACCCACATTCATCCGCAAACGCTCTTTCCACTTCCTATCGCTGAATAGCAATCAATATAGCACAAACTTTCCACCAGTTGTCTTTTCCATTATTGGCGCGAAGTCGGATTAAAATTTAAGCGAATAAAAGAGCCGGATAAAATTTTTAGATTGAGGTCAGGTTTTGATGATTAAGGATGTTACACCATTGGGCCAGTTATAATACATCACTGCGAACTCTGGAACAAA
Organism: Sycobia sp. Sy_11; assembly: GCA_018907035.1. Lineage (NCBI taxonomy): Eukaryota > Metazoa > Arthropoda > Insecta > Hymenoptera > Epichrysomallidae > Sycobia > Sycobia sp. Sy_11. The sequence goes on along the minus strand of JACCIC010000312.1, from coordinate 30,251 downwards.
AATTAACAAAAAAAATATCCAAAAATTGCGGCATAGCATTTTATATTTACAACTGTTCGGCATATAAAATTGGGCCCGTTTATTTCCTTGTAATAAAATCATATAGGTTTGGAGGGAGCGAGAACCTGAAACAACGGTTTCGTCATTGATCTATTAGAATTAGAAAATTGTAATTAATTGTAAGTAATGGTTTATGAGTAAAAAAAAAGGTTTTTCAGATTTTTGTGCAATATTTGTAAGTAACAGTGGTATAGCTTGTGTGTAGTACCAGGTAGTACCCTAGTCCTGTATATGTATTTATAATTAATTTATTTATTTCTATAAATATGAACTTTAATGATGTATAGCATCGAACAAGCAAAAAAAAAAAATTTAAAGGATTAAACCTATTTTCTTTTTTGTAGAGGCTATAGATTATATACTATACATTATTTATTTTTACAAGAAATATGAATTACCATACATTTCGCAACTTTTGGTATATTTATATTGCAAATTGTAATTTTAGTTTACGAAAAATCTGAAATTGGATTTTTATATTGACTGTTAATTTTGAATAGATTTTTTTATTATTATGAAGAGCATGCAAATTTTTCGTGCACATCTATATCGTCGGTATAAAAATTATAAACGATTGATCCTTCTTGCAAATTTCTAGTTCTAGTCTTTTGGCCAATTTCGCAGTGCTATATAATAATTCACGCCGTCACGACGCTGAACTCGCTATTCGGCTTCTCCTGCTAAGAGATATATCTGGCCTCGAGCGCCGTTCACTTTGGCATACTGGATGCGCAGCGCCTTCGACCTCTTTTATTCCATCTTAAACGTCTCGTACGCTTTTGACCTCGTACCGGTCGGGCCCAATTCAATCTAATTCAACTGCGTTCTACTGCCACTGATCTGGTTCGTCGTAAGATATTTTAACCATCGCACTGGCTAGAAAGGTTTCACCTGTGCATCCTCGAAGAAGGCATTTTGTTATCAGTTTTTTAATTTCTTTTTATTTATTTGTTTATTTATTTAAGCAATTTGAATCTCATATTAGAGATTCTTTTGCTATATAAGCATACATAGAATGAAATACAATATTTTAATTACAATATTTATATGCGTAAGATGGAACTTTTGAAAAATGTTACAACAGAAGAGAATGCTGCGATATTTGGTTTGTAAGGTATGAGAGCACCGAGCATCAATACATAGCGGAGCTCGGTAGTGGTAAGTTACATTTCACGAGATCTTCTACGAGGTTAGCGCGATGTGTCATAATGGCTGCATTGCCAAATGACACGATAAGGTCTTGGTCATATTTTGCGCACTGACACTTGGGGTCGTTAATTATAGAAATTCGTCCAATGATGAGATACGCAACGATTAACGGTGGCTATTATTTCACGGGAAAGATTTTTTTTATGAAACCATGGTTTTTTCCGATCTGAGTAGAAATAAGTGAGGTACTTTTTGCCTCACACTCTCCACACATCTACAATATTTTTTTTTTATTATTATATTTCATGTCCTTTTTATATAGATGATATAGATTTGTGGATACAATTAAGTATGGAGTTTTTTGTCAATTTGACTACATGAATTATTGAGATTTCTCTTTTTAATGTAATTGTCTGTAACTACATAAGAACACCTCCTTGTAGAACATTCTTGTACGCAATTTTATAACCGTTGATTACATCGAAATATATATGTCTTTTATATGTGAAAAATTTGATAAATTTAATAAATTTGTAAGAGCATCCGAACCTCGCGAATTTATCCAAGAGTATTTTAATATTAACGTCATCGAACGCACCGGGGAAATCTGCGTATAAGGATTTTCCTTTTCGTAATGTTTGGGTTTTTATATTTAGATTGAGTAGATTGTCTGTGCACGATTGACCAAAAAAAGAAAGTCACTTTGATTGTCTGGTAGAAAAGAATTTTTTTCAATCGAGAACTGAAATTTGCGTTTAAAAAAAGTTTTAAATAATTTACATATAGTGATGAGAGTTTTGATTGACTGTTTTTTTAATTAAATGTATATACGATTTTTTCCGATCTTTCGGAAAAATACTCGTTTTGTACATCGCATTAAATATGTAGACCGTTGATATTTTACAGGGAGATTTTTAATTCTGACGTAATCTACACCATTCAGGCCGGGTGAGGAATTATGTTTCCGGCTATCCGCGACTGCGTTAAATTCGGAAATGGTATAATCGTTTTAAAAAAATTTGTTTGATTTAGATTCAGGCATTGAATCAGGTTCCGTAAGAACACACGGGGGCGAATTTTAGTTATAGCTTTTGATGTATTTTTGATTTGTAAATTTTCAGTGGAGTATTCATTATTGATTTTCACCCATTTTTTTTTAAAAAAATTTACAGGTATTCTATTCATATTGACTACTAGTTTTTTGATTTATTGATTCAGTAAATTTCTTGAAACTGTTACGTTTTTTTTTTAATTTGAAAATTCCTCTAGTTTGCGCTTCTGTTTTGTTATATTCTAAAAAGTCTTCAGAGAAGCACAAGCCATTTTTTAAACGCATTTTTTCTAGCTATTTTTGTTTCATGGTGTTCGTTGTCGTACCAGGAGACGGGATTTCTATAACAATTGGTATTCATAATTTTTTGGAGTGCTTAGCTTTATAGTTTTAGTTATAATTTTTACAAAGAGATCGTATTTTTTGTTACGGGATAAAACTGCGTATTCTCTTGAAAGAAAGTTTCAATACTTAGCATCGAGGTCAAAATTAACATTGTTCTAATTTGTTCTTTTTGAGGTTAACTTGTGAGATTTTTGTACGTATATAGTTTTGTTGGTATTTACATTAATACAAATTGGACAATGTGTCCAATTTCCAGATCTCTTTCAACACTCGATTATCAATTTTGTCTGCTGTGTCGCTTGTAGAGAGGTACAACTCGATATTGGATTTTGAATATTTTTCAAAATTCGTGTATTTATCATGCTTATGAATACAAAAATTGTGTTTTATTATGTTTTCACGTAAGTTTTCGCTATTTTTGTCAATTTTTCAATTCCATACTGCGTGGTGTTTATTAAAATCACCTAAGAGAATGGTATTTATTTAAAAGGGCTTTTGAAAGAATTATGTTCCAATCATTTAGTGATAAATATGACGGAGAGGTTGGTAGCACACAATAAAGTTGAAGGCAGGATTAGTGTTGGTAATCTTTATACCGCAAAGATTACCGCAACGATCTAGAGCTTTAATAGATTAAATTTCTTTATATTGTAATAGCTTGTTTATTGAAATCAATATATATTCCATTGTTTTAAGTCTACATTTATTTATAATATCTCAGGGGTAATGAGTGTCGACATATTGGAGGGTATATATTTTTAAAGGAATCTATTCGCAGTTTTAACATTATGCGCAGTGTTAACAATTTTTCGCTAACGTATTTATTTATACCATAGATGGTATAGATGGTGCATGCTGCAGCGAAGTCGTCCGTCGAACTCTTCGTATCAGAAGTCTCCATAACTTTGCGGGACCCTCTCAATAGAGGCTTCCCGTCGATAACGTATTATTTTGGTACCAAGCTCGATCACCCGGACTAAGAAATATGAACAAACAATAATTATTATATAATATTAAATAGATATATCATAACACGTATTCTATACAACTTATCCCTCTCGGGAGCTTTCTTACTCACGAATACTCTTACAAGTCAGCAGCTTCTATCTGCGAAGCCTCCCGACTGCGATCTGTCAATTATATCAAAATCAAGTCAATGCTTCATCTACTATTTACAATTTACAATAGTAGGGACACCCAATCACGTGTCACAATGTCATCTGATTCATTGTCTCTTTCGTTTCCTGTAGCAGTTTCTTCTTCAGTCTGGTTAGTCTTATTTTCAAAGATTTTTCTTTAATTATTCCATATAACTCATCTGCTAAACTAACTATATTAGTAGTGTTCGGAGCAAGAACTGTAGCAATTTCGTGTATATTTTTTTTACCCGAAGATTTTTCAAAGATTTTTCATAAGACCATATTTTAAACCCATAATATATTGCTTCTTTAATTGGAAATTGGTTTTTCTCCAGATCATTTTTTCCTCCTGTGTTATGTAATCATTTTGAATGGTCTTAAAATCAACTTTTCGTTTTTTAGATTTTGGCCTTTTGAAGTCTGTATTTTAATTTTTTGTTGCCTCTATAGTGTTGGTATTTGCATTGTTTACTTTTAATAGAGTATTTTCTTACGTCTCTTCGGTGGTTGTGGAAAAGAGAGGGGGTCTTCTTGCTGCTGCCGTATTCAACTTGTCATTGTTTGTGTCTTGTGTAAGATTGAAAATATTTTCAATCGAATAAGTCTCGGTTTGAACTAATGATAATAGCGTGGTCGTTACACTTTCTATAATTTGTTAACAGAGCTTCATTGCGCGTCCGCTTTGTTTACAATAATAACAACAGGTAGCTTCGGTGTTGAAGTAAATCCAATAAGTATCGTTTTCGTATTTAATTTAAACTGATTCAGAAAGTTTTACTTCGTCTTTTATTTAATATACTATTGTTGTTTGTACGAAATTATATGAGAACGACCTAGACTTATGCAGGCTTGCTCCAATACAAGTTATCTTTGATACTGGTATCATGCCTGTATTTAACACAGTCATAAATATTTCATTTGGAATCACTGGGTTATTATTAGGGATTACCGCAAGTTTATTGCCGTCGATGTATACTCTAAAATTTAAAGAGTTATTTTTTACTTGCAATTTTTTAATTTTTAATTTATATACTAGGTATTGTTTGGTTAAAAATACTATTATTCTTCAGCCAGATTTTTTTTATATACGAGGGTGAATTGATAAGTTTCCGGCCTGGCTAAGAGATGGCGCCACTAGGCCTACCTTGCGGTGGCGTTCTATAGTACCATCCTTAGATAGCTTGTAGCTATAGTTTCAGTCCGATCGCCATGTTAGTTTAGGTTTGAGAGCATGCTGAACAAGACGCTTCTGTGTTTTTCGTAAAAATGGAAAAGCTGGAAAATCGTGCTGTCATCAAATACTTTTATTTGAAGGGGTTAACGCCTAAGGAAATTAAAGAAGAGATGGACACAATACTGGGGACATCCTCCTCATCATATATAACCGTTAAGCAGTGAGTTTAAAAAGGGTCGTGTAAGCACCTCTGATGAGCCTCCCTCAGGACGCCCCATTGAGGTCACAACTCTAGATCTGATCGAAAAACGACCTTTACAAGAAAAAATCCATTTTCAGGTTGATCGTCGAAGAAACACACACGTCCTCGATAATTGGCACGGGTTTCCGTTTTTTACGGACACTTTGAAACCGTTTGTAGTTTATACAAACGCGTGTTGCACAATCCTTTTTTACATGACAACTACTGTAGTCGCAAAAACTGGTTAGCTATAGGTCACTACGACTTCCTCTAACTATTCTTACACTTGTTTATTTACAAATAACATATCTAATGGTGCTAGAGGTTGCTGCATTGGTGCTATCAATAGCTCATGCTTTAGCATTATTGACATTTTGAGCCGCACCTCCTCTATTACTTGTGATCGATAATTGTCTATTAGCGTTTTTATTTGTTCCTGATATTCCTTTCACATTCCTTGCAATGCAATGTTGATTATACTCTAAGGCTGCGAATATTGCGAGGAATATTTTCTGCTCTGCCCACTCATTTACGAGAGCTATCTTCTCGATCATTTTTAATCCAAGCGCTGATGGGCCGCATATCATCTTCGTTGAAAATTTTCCTATGGCATCCGCTTCATCTTTGAAGGATAATTTCGGACGGCCCATTTTCTTGGCACATTTTTTTGAGAAATACTGGTTCCCGTCAACCTACAATGGTTGCTGTTGTATTTTTATCGGCACTTTAGTACTTAGCATCAAAAGATGAGTTAGTGTAGTGGCGTGTCTTGAATTTACCGCCTTCTGTTAGTACATGACGTACTTGATATATTTACTCCTGTTCCGCTCGTACAGATATCTTGGCTTTTTGATTTTGATCTTGCGAAACTGTTCATCAGCTAAGAACTGCAGCTAAGAACTACTAAGAATTGCACTTGGTATCTCCTACTATCGGAGTTGTTCGGTGCATTGAAACTGCTTGAATTCGTTATCCGTGCCACATTTCGTATGCTGAGATACTGAATTTATCAGTCTTATCCCTGCTCATATACCTGCGACTCGCATTCTTGTATGTGAAAAAACACCTAAGTGATAAACAAGGTGTCAACGTCTGCGCAGTCACCCATCCAAGTAGTGGCATATGCGTCGGTCTCGATTTTTTATTTCTTGGCACTTTTTGGCTTTTGTATATTGTTTGACAGAAATGAAAAAAGTTTACCGATATAGTAAATTATTATTATTGTAATAATAAAATACCATTTGTAAGTTTTAATTAAAGCAGTTTGACACTAATTTTTCGTATGGTAAGGTATATACGTGGCACATCGCGATACTATGTTAGTAACTTGGCGAGTATACTTCGTGGTATTTCTGGATTTGATTGTAATTGTTCAATTTACAAAGTTGTTAGTATAACAAATCATGAGTAAGTTAGTGGTACGCTAGGTAAAAATTGTTAATGCGTAGTACGAAGGTGAAATTCGACAGCCTACAGGTTAGGCATCTAAGAAAATTGTAATTCTAAGTTTGTTCAAGATCTTACCTGATCTTACTTATCCTGGTTTCTGAGTTTATCCGTGATCTGCTCAAGTCAAAATGAGTCAACATGATTCTCACAGAGTGCAAATATATGAACCTACTCAGAGGATCTCCTTATTTACGGATTTTTACCTTATTACATGAAATATCAAATGCAATAAAGTATAATTATAATCAAGATTGTAACAGGAATATATTAATTTTAGGACTTTTTATGAATAGAGATCGTTCTAAACATAATACGAGCTAGAAGAAAAGAAACCCATTGTTCAAATGGATGAACATACATTAAGAACGAAAATGCAGTTTTCAGGCATTCTCCAGTTGTTTCGGAGTTGTCCGGAGCATTGCCGTAGATTTTAAAAAGTTCACATTACTTTTCTTAAAATTCAATGTGCATCTAAAATCTTCGGGAAAAATCTTTTTTAATATAATTGTTTATAATCTATTCATTGAAAATGTTTTCAAAAAGCATGCAAACCCTTTTATCACGCTACTATTTGTTGGTAGTACCAGGGATAATCATCCTTATTATCTCTGATAGTACTATATATTATCGAGTATATATACTACTATATACTCTTATGGCAGATTATAGCTAGCTATGGTTCTAGTTATAGCTGGTTATAGCAGTTATAGCCTGTTGTAGTAGGTTATAGCAGCGTTAAGACTGTAAAAAAAAGAATCTTCAATTTCTCTCCATATTATCCAAAGGGGTTTAAAAGGAGAAATTGCCGTAAAATAAAGAATTTCACTTTTTATAGAAATTTTAATACTAATTTAAGTCTCATTATATACCTGAACCAGAAGCTGCTAATTAATTAATTTTCGATATTGAAATAACGAGCAATCATAACGAGTGTGCCAAAATAATACAGATTAAATATGATAGGAAAACAAAAATACATGCACAATAATTATAAAAAGAAATAAATATGTAAAAAAATATTTTTATTTAATTTGTTTTTTTATTACATTATGTGTTTAATTAAAACGTTAAGAAAACAATTATATCACATTTATTATATTTTTTAACTTGCTGTGGGATTGTAAAATATAGTACAGATTTTAAATATAAATTTTAAGTATATATACCTATTATTTAATTAAAAAAAAAAAAAAAAAAAAGAAAAACATCCAAGCGCCCACGGCTACCATTTTTGTCCTGATGTAATGGCGTCTTTGTAGACGTGTTGGACGTTTTCTTTGCCAATTAATATATGATAGATAGAGTGCGCTAGTTCTTTAGTCAGTTTCAAAGCGACTTCTGTGGTACTATCTAACTCTACTATTGATATCTCTATGCTTCTGAATCCTGTGTAGAAATAAATATTGAGTTTTGTTTCTGTGGTTTACGATAGGTTTATGCATTATAATTGTATTATTTAAAAATAAATATAAAGTTACTGTGATCTCGTTAAAAGAATAAATTTATTTTATTGTGAGTTATACTTACTATAAATGAAAGCTCCAACTATGGAACAAGGCGACGCAGAGAACATGGATGATAAAAAATTAGATTGGATGTATAAATCACCTCATGAGACTGTAAATCGTGAAGATTATTTGTTAGGCCGTGCTATCGATAAACAATTTGAGCAAATGGTTCAAGCTGAAAAAGATGCAGATCAGAATAAACCTATTAAAAATCACGTTGAACACGGTGTGCATTTAAATCTATTTTAACAATTTTGTATTTATACATTTGAATTTTCAAACAAAAGCTTCAGCCAATAGAAGTTATTATATTTTAAATATATTGCATATTATATATTTTTTTAGAATGTATACCACCATCATTAAGATTTTTCTCTGGCAATGAACAAGTTGATTTAGCAAGAAAACTTCAAGAAGATCCCTTATATGCTATTAAAAAAAAAGAAATGGAAACAAGATCACAATTGTTAAAAAATCCTGTAAAACTGAAACATTTACAACAATTGGTATATAAAATTTATGACTATTATTAAAATACTGTGTATTCAAAATTAAAATACATTTCACAATAACTATTTTACATAGGTAGCACAACAAAAGAGAAAATCAAAAGATGATAAAAAAAAAAAGAAGAAAAAGAAAAAATCTGATACAGATGAAAGTGATATAGATAAAAAACTTGATGATTTACTAGCTGCAAAATATAGAAAATTAAAAGACAAAATAAATGAAGAAGATTTATTAAAATCTATTAAAAAACATAAAAAGAATAAAAAAGATAAAAAGAATAAAAGAAAAGCAAAAAGTAGTAGCAGCGAAGATAGTGAAGACAGCGAGTCTGATAGTAGTAGTTCAGATGAATCTGTAAAAAAAAAATCAAAAAAAAATAAGAGAAAAATTGAAGAATTAGAAAAATATGATCAAAGAAATTATCATAAAAGAAAAGACATTGATGGTTATGATAAATATTCTATTAATTCTAAAGAAAAAAAAGAAAAAAGTTATAATAAATCTTCAAAACATGGTTTATATTCTACTGTTGAAGAATATAAAAATTTAAAGCAACAAACAAAAAACTATGGATTAATGGTATGTTAAATAAAATGTTAGAACTTCAAATTAATATCACTACCATAGTATATTATTTAACACAATGACATTTGTCATTTAACTTGTTTATTTCATTTCAACATATATAAGGATTTAAAATTTATATTGAAACAATATAATTACAATTTATTATTTATTTGCAGAAAGCAGATGGGACAAAACTATCTCCATCTAAAAACCACGAACCATCTACTAAAGAAATTAAACATGAAGTTAAACCCATAAAGAAATGGGTGCCTCCAAAAAAACAAAAACTTTCAGAACATGAAAAAGAACGTCGAAGACAAGAGATGATGAGTAATGCATCTTGGCGAGATAAACAAAGAGAACAAAATGTTAAAAAATATGAGGAGCAAGAAAGAAAAGAATTAACAAAGGAAAAATCGTTTGATAAAAGTTTTGTGCAGTAAGTTTTTTTATAACTAAACTATTCTCAATATTATTTATGAAATGGTATTTACATATAATATTTCTTATCTAGAAAACACTTAGCTTTGGCTGCTGATAAAGAAACAGTTGCTTCAAGAATCAAATCTAATATTAATAATATACAAAGATATAAACATTCGATGGATAAAAATTTTGCAAGAAGATGATGTAATTAAGTAAACAAGAAACAATTGTACATAGTATAAATATATTTATTTATTTACATATATTATGTTATAATTATTAACATGTTTAAAATATATACTTTTTTCATCAAATTTCTTTCTTTTTGTTTATTAGTTCATTACTATAAATTAAGTATGTTACACCACACTTTATCAATAGTTTTTCAAATTTTTTTACAACAATGGAACTTTCTGCACAGTTCGTTATAAATTAGCTATAGATTACTGCTGTATAAACTTCTGTAATGGTTAGTACTCAAAACGAAAATCTACCATAAGGCTGTAAAATAATAGATGAATTTATAAATTGATATCAACTGATATAAAATATTATTTTAAAATTGCAATTTTTCAAACCTTATATTCATTTCTTAACAATGCGAACCCATATGATTTATAAAACACGTCATAACTTATAATACAAGTATTACAAAATTGGCTATTGTGCAAGAGAGATGCTATCACACAATTTCTTTAGACTGTTCATTAGTAAATGTTGGATTGCAGCGGTACATTAAAAAACAATAATACATAGCAGCAAAGTATTTCCAATGCAAGTATATTTCATTTACGTCAAGATATCTATAACTTTTTTATACTTATAGATCTCTTCTTAATTTCAACAAAATTTTAAAAATTGTTATACAATCTTGCACATTTCATTTGTTTCTAAACCATCATGAGTTATTGAAACATTTTTAACACAATCACCAGTGAGTACATTATTTACTATAGCTCTTGCTAGGCAGCTTATAGTAATCGAATAGCTTGCAGAAAAAAAGTGTGTCGTGTTTAACTCATTGATCTTATTCTCCTAAAAAAGTTTTTTGATTATTTATACATATTTAATTCAAAATTTATATTTAAACTTATAATGTAAATATTAGTTTACCTTGCAAAATATTAAAAAGGCGTCATCAACTAACTTATTTAAATCTAATTGTCTTTGGAAAACAAGCTCAGGATTTCTGAGTAAAATAGTTGATATAATATTCAAAAGCTGTTTGATAAAGAATAATATGAAAATAAGAAAATAATAGTATTAGATTATATATATATACATGTTATAAAATTATAAGAAAGAAATGTCAAACTATAATGTTTATTCATTTTTGTTTATCTAAATTTACTCTTACGAATTATGTATAATAATGCTGCGAATTTTGCCAAAAAAATATGTGCATCATTATTATACATAATTTGAAGGAATAAATTTAAATAAAAAAAAAAAAAGAATAAACATTGTATTTGACATTTCTTTCTTCTAATTTTCCAAGCCAACAATAATATGTATTTTATCATTTACTAGGAATGCACACTAAATATGTTAATAAAAAGAAATTTCTTCCTTCAAATTAAAAAGAAATTTGAATATTTTTTAAAATTTTAATATTATTAATTCACATGCCTCAACAACAATTTGTCGATATTCAGGAATATTTATATGATGAAGTACAGATTCAACAAGAAGAGCAAAAGTAAGTTCTGATCGACTCATATTTGACAACGTTGATTGTTGTGGTATTTCACGACCATGAACACAGATACCTCCGGAGCATCTTTCTAGTACTTCCCAAACCTGATTATAAAAATGTGGGGGAACCCTACATAAACTACCTTCAATCATTCTTCTTCCAAGAATCGATAACCTATTTTTAATAAATAAAATTAAATCAATTCACTGTTTTTTCTTTTGTATATAAAAAATAGTTGCAAAAAATTTACTTTTCATCAGCTGCCCATTTATTTACTGTAAGAACTTTTATAAGAAGCTGTCGAACTTCATAAGGGCTATAATTTTCAATTGGTTTCAAAGTTTTTCCAAACATTTGTAAATATAATTTCATGGCTTCTAAAATCCACCTATTAAACGGTACAAAAACCTATTCAAACAATTATTAAAAAGTGTTAATTATTAAATAATTTCAAATACCCAATTCGTATTTTTAGTATGCCCTTAAACATTTCTGGATTAGTCCCGATGAGCCGACCACAATATAATAACACTTCCTGTTGTAGCACTGCGTGAATAATATTATGTGGTTGAATTGTAGAGTACATTACTGACTGAATTTCTGCAGGTGTCATAGGCTTATCAAAGACTGTCTCTTGATGTCCAATAACACCTACTGTTATCTATAAATAAGTTTTAAAAAATATATTTTTGTAAAATTATTTATCATTGATATAATTATGATAATACGAATTACATTATAATATTAATCAGCAACAGAAGAAATAAGAAATATTTCTTTTTGATCACATTATAGGTTTATATAGTCAATCACCTTTTCTAGGTGATTTAATATATTAACATTATAGAATTCTGATTTTTCTGTATATAAAACTTTATATAAACATATATAAAAATATATTTTTTTTAAATTCTAATAAATTACATGTAAATTACAATGTTAACTAACAACTTATTTATAAGTACATAGTTTTGTAAAAGACAAATAAAAGTACTTCTATGTATTTATATTAGCTGAAATTCATTTTGCTAAATCTTAATTAAGACTTTAATTTTGTAAGTTACATTAATAACATTAAATTTAACACCACAATTAAGATCATAATAATTTTATGTTCTAATCGTATGTTCTAATTCCAAATTCTTAAAATTTTTTTTCATAATGGATTTTTAAAGATTATATATTTATTATTAAAGAAGTTCAATTATTCAATCTTAATTTTTTAGAATTATTTAATTAAAATTTTTAATTACTTGTTTGCCTTTTACAAGGACGCCTGTGATAAAGGGACTAATACTATCAACAGTATGGTTTAACAAACTGCTACAGTATCGGACAACCATCCAAAAATGAAGACTACCTGCTTGTTGATATAATGATCTTAAAATATCTCCAACTAAAATAAAATACTTTTAAAAATATTAATGTAAAAGTAAGTAAATAATAGTTTAAAATTTTAATTATACCTGATGTACCATTAATTTTGAAATTAATGCCTTCTCGTTGCAGAAGGATTCCATATAACTGGCATTTTGCATATAAACCACTGGTGTTTCGAATTGTTTGTAAAATATGAGCAGTAGTTTCATTTTTACAATACTAAAATTATATTAGATAATAATAATGACAATAAATAATATCTGTTAAAATAGTTTAATTTTAATTGTTACCTAAGTAAATTCTCTAAAATATTAAGTTATTTTTATTACTTACAGAAAAATTTATGATATCTTCATCATAAGAAAGAGCTTTTGGTACATCAGTTAAACTTTGATAACCAATATAATCATGTTCAAGCTGTTTAAACTGATTTAATTCTAAATCTGTTTCTATAGTATTTATAAAATCTAAATGTTCTATAAATAGTTAATTAAAAATATTTTTAATCATTTATTTTTATGTAAAAATTATAATTATAATTATTATAAACATAATTAGTAAATACCTATACAGGATGAGGATATTAAATTCTGGAGTCTACCTATTCTAACTTTTGTTCCATTACAATAGCCTTTTTTCAACATTGCAAAAAGATCCAGCATTTCTTTAAATTGAGGATCCCTAAAAAAGCAATAGCTTTGTAATACTTGATGATTTTTTTATTATTATAGCATATTTTTACCTCATGTGCTCTTCACGTATTAAAAGACAAACAGTTGGTCTTCCTGACAACCTCCAATATTTTCCAACAAATTGAAGCTCAGTTTTAATATCATCAATAAGTAAAGCCATATCACGATATAAATAAAACTCTGATACTTCAAATATTAATGGATAACAAAGAACGGTCATTCCACATACTCTATAAATCTACAGTTTTAAATATTATAATTGTATGTATGCATGTATGCTTAATGCTGGCAAAGAGTGAGATAGCTTTCTTAATACATATATAATATAAAATTATTTGTGCATACCTTACTAGTACCTAAAGAGCCAATTGGCCTTGCTGGTCTTCCTTCAAGGTTCAATTTATTATTTACACCAAGACACTGGTAAACCTTAACCAATTGAGTGGATGAAAGAATCTGTACAGGCTCTACTTCATGAGGTGTTTGTGTTTGTATTCCATAAGTAGCCATCATAGCTTGCAGTCTCATAGACTCCGCAATTAAAACAATTTGTACGACAAGATCAGTATGTGTGCCCTGTTTGAAAAATTTAATAATTTTATAATTAATATTTTATTAATTTTAATATTATATAAATAAACATGCTATATTGCAGAATTATAGTAAGAAAAAGCATAGAGTACCTTAAGAATAAGTAACTAAAATAATAGATAATATTGTTACATTATGTAATAAAAATAAAATTATTATTAAAATTGATACAATTAAAATACAATACTTAAAACATTGTAGATTTACAATTTGGAATGGCTCATGAAAAAACAGTATTCGTAATAGATTTTTAATATCTTAAACACAAGAAGAATTTTAAAAAATATAACAGCAAAAAATAATCTTTTAACAGTTATTTGGTTCAATATAATATCTGATAATATATAGTACTAGCTCTCTTATAACATAAACATGCAAATTTAAATGAGATAGTTAATTTACTTCAAAGATAAGTTTGCTATAGTAAAAATTAAATAAGTTTTCTTATAAAAATGAATTTCTAAATTCGAAATATCTATAATTAAAAAAGTTTATTTTTTACAATTATAATAATAAGTAAGCAGGTAAATGTAGTGTTATTTATAGAAATATAATAATTAAATGCATATATCTACAAGTAGCAAAACAATAGCCTATCAGTGCATATATTCATATTCTCAGTAATTTTGAAAAATATTTAGAGCAGGCAAGACTATAAATAAATATTACTTACACTGCTTGGCTTTGCCTGTTAAAACGCAAAATAAATATTAACTCCCAAAAATTAAATATAAAATTTTAATATTAATTAGTAAATAATTTTTTAATATCTAAAAAAATAGTTATGTATACACCAATGTAAATGTTTTAAATTTATAGTTTTTTGATTTATACTTTTTTTACCTGAAATGCAGAATATCTTCCCGCTCGTCTCGGCCTATTATAAGAAGGTAAATATCTACGAATTGGATCTAATTCATTAATATGCAATAAACTAGCAGTCAATAATTGGGCAATAACAAACATAGCTTGATTCCATAAATAAATAGGAGCATGATCTTCTCTATATCCTCTACCAATGTCACTAGGAATCTTTATTGTACTACCTGGTTCATTTTTTTCCATTTCAACACTATCTTCAGAAACATAATAATACATTGGGATGACAGGATCTAGATAATATTTATATTACATTATTTCATCATATTATTTATATTATATTACATTATTTTGTACTTATAAATTATTAACATTAACTATTATATTAACATTACACTATATTTAAATTTACCTCCCTGAGAATCTTTATACAATCTAGCTTTGAGTAATGTTTGATATTCCTCGATTTGTTCTGGTAATGAATTAAAAACTCCATCTATTATCATAAAAATATAAAATAGTGGCCACTCACATTCTAAATTGTCGAATTCCTATAGGATAAAGTATAAGATAAAGTATAGGATAAAGTACAAGTGCAAATAAATGTTTTATAGTGAAATAATTATAAATATAATAGTAGATTCTCACACAAAGGATTAAAAAACATGAGAACATAGTAACGATGCATCACTTTACATAAGATATATAAGCAGTAAGCATGGGTTTACTATTAATAAGATATATACTAATATAGTGAGTTAGTAACAAAATTCTACTTTGTTCATTGTGCAAGAATTAAAACACATTAAATTTTCATATTAAAATGTTCCAAATCTTATTTAAGGAATATTAAAAATTACTTTAATTTCACCAGATTGATAATATCGCCTCTTTGGATCTTCTAATACAGTTTTATAACCATCTCTACCAAAGCGCTTAAAGCCATAATTTCCTTTTAATCTTCGCATAATATTTGCCTTTGTTTCATTATATAAGACTTCTTCATGTGTAGAAAAAGCAGGAAAGGAAATTGTTGGTAATAAGGCAGCATCTACACTCTATGAAATAAAATATTTTTAGACGTTTATAATATTGATATAAAAAAATTAATTTTCTAATATATAATTCCACTGTACTTTAGAACTAGATTCTCTTGGAAGCATTGTCTCAAAAATACTACGATTACGATTATGTGCATCTATATCAACATATATAACTGACCAAGATGCTCCTTTTTCTCCAAAAAGATTGCAACCATTAATTGCTTCAAGAGCACTTTTTGCCATTCCAATTGAACTTGCATGTATTTCTGGTGTGCCATCATTGTAACGACTACCTCTTTCCCACATTCCATAATCAGGTGTTCGATATGCTCTTTCAACATAATAAACAAGATTTTGAACAAAAGCTACTTCATCCTGCGTATAAATAATTTGAAGACCTGAAGAAATCATTTGTACTAAAAAAATTAGGTACAGAGATACAACATCAATCTGTAAATATATAATATTAACAAAAATGTTAAAATATTCAATATTTATCATATATATATTTTTTTAATTACTTGTAAATGGTTGTATTCTTGATCCTTAAATATTTCATCACCAGTATCTAAATGAAATTTACAATGAAGAGCAAAACGACTGCATTGATTTTTCTTAAATAACTCTACTCTGCAAGATTGTTTCATCCAACATTCCAATATTCCTCTCATGCACTTAACTGCTGATTGTCCAAGTTCATAAGACTTTCCTCGGTCATCATCTATTCGTCTAAAATATTGATGTTAAATATAAATAGTAAATATTATATTTACATATTAATATAATAATTAAAGGAGAAACAATTAACATTTTATAATACATTATTTATTTTACCTATAAGATTGATATAAACTCCAAATTGCTGCTGCACAATATATACTTTCTCTTACACTTCCTACAATTTTATCAGTTGAAATTTGTGGAAACAAACCAGTTATACAACTTTGATGTTGAAGAATTTGCCGTTTGACTGTAAAAAATTTTAAAAATACATATACATTGATTTTATTATTTATGTAGCGAATTTTACCGATTCCATAATACATATCCAATTGTCTCACAGTGTCTTCATAATTAGAAATTTTTAAAAACATGTCAATATCAAAGTCAATAATGCTGCCATGTCTTGCTGTTCTGAACTGAGGTGGAGTTCTAAAAATGCCAGATTTGATAAAATAATTATAGATGCTTATCTGTATGAAGATAAATTTAAATTTGAAATGATAATGCAAACCTCATTACAGTGATTGGAGTAATAGCCGCAACTGCGGACATTGTTTCCTTTATTTTCAAAAATCAAATGATAGAAAATAAGAAAAAATAATAAACAATGATTTATATATTTTTTTAATTAATACTAATTATTATACCAGATTATCCAAACATCTTTAACTAGATATATTTCAATTTATACAAACAGCTTATTAAAGGTCACATTTGTATGTTTGAAAGGTACTATAAATTGTATATCTATATACATGGTATACGTGTATGTGCGTGCGTGTGTGTGTGCTGTGTAATTGCATTTATAAGGTATATATACCTAGTATAACCTGATATAAAAAGCCACGAAATATCAGGAATGTTACCGTACCAATCTTGAATTTATTTTAATTATAAAGTTAGGTAATCTTTCTTCTCATCCTTGATACCAAATCAAGTTCGTACCAACTCAATCGACACTCCTCCGAGCAACATTATTAAAAAAAAGGAAAGAAAATACTAATCGACTATATTTTAATTTTCTCCATCCCATAAAAAACAAATTTTTAATTCTCCTTATTTAGTTACTTCAACAAAAACAATTCTTTCATGTTCGTTTTAATTTTTTTCATAGGTATATTTATAAAAATTTGAGAATTTTCATTATTTTCACAAATTGTTATACTGGGTCACACCAAAAAGCATGTGTATAATGAATTCGAATAATTCAAAAAATTTTGGCGGAATGAAGTCTCAGCTGGTGGACCACGGAGAATCCACATGCAGATGCTTTAATTTGAAAAATTGCCACCAGAACGGCCGAATCATAGATTAGTGGGTTAATTTCCGATTACTTCCGATAGGTCACCACTATAAAAAGCTAGCGACATCTACTGGACAGAAATCAACTCCGTATCTCTGCCAACTTTCGGAAAGCCTTTCACGTATGTAAACTGATGTAAAGCGAATGTATTGAAGTAGATTGAAGCCAATAAGGAGCGCAGGCTGCAGTCACATGACCATCTGATATCGTGGCAGTTTGCTATTGACATAAGGTGTTAAGGGGAAAATGATAGTAAATTGCTTGTAGTTGTAACATGTTTCACTCTCTCTTTTATAATAGTTTCAGAATTATAGGTGAATAGGGAATATTGGAGTGGAGTACAATTTGACTGTCATAACACTACAGAATATACGAAAGACTTTTACAGATTTTTTATAATGTATCAATTTGTATACTTCAATAGTAAAAAAATTATTTAGCGAGCATCCTGTCACGTTAAAAAATTATAATTTACCTGCTAGGTATATGCTAGATAGAGGACTTTTGGCACGGCTTGAAGAGACATGCGCAAATATCAGATAGTTAATCTGATCCGTGATATAAATCTAATTCATTTCTGATCGTCAATGTATAATCAGATCTTTTATATGTATAATTGTGTAATGTGTGTATATTGTATAGATCTTTACCAACATCTGTGTAAATAACTTAATCTACATCGCATTGGTAAGGAGAGTAAAAATCGTCGTCAAATATATTATTTTTATTATAAAACTATAGTAAAATAAAAATAAAAATGCTTCTAAATATAGAGTAAATTTTTCCATATAATTTTAATAACAAAGTGAAGAAAATGAGAATATTTTTAGAATATTAAAATCAAATTTATACTTGCCTCCTCTTGTCACGTGATTTAAATCAAGAGCGCTATCTAGCGTTCCATTAGCTTCGCGATTATCGTATTTTGTGGTTTCTTAGCGTGGTTTCGTTTTTATGCATCATTTCTTCCGTGCTATTTGCTTATCTTTTATATTTTATAAAATGAATCATATCCACGATCACATCCAATCATATCCTTCCATTATCATTCAGTTCATTTGACATGTATTTGCAGTCTAATTTGACGTGACATAACCTACACAATATTGTCAACATCTACGCATTCTTTTTTAAAGAAACATAATGTAAATTAATATTATTCATTCGCATACTTAAGAAGAGTTTGTAAACAATATTTTTAATATAAATACTTTAATCATGGATAATGAAAGGTTACGAGCTGCCAGAAAGAAAGTACAGTATTGTTGCAGAATTATCATTTCTTTATTGTTACAATTCAATTGATATTTAATTATATATAATTTATGGTTTTAGCTCAAAGAATTTCAACGTATTAAAAATGAACAGTGGAACAAAAATACCAATCAATATACTGATTTAGGGTATTATATTCCGGTATTATATTATCACAATTTTATTAAAATGTCTTATTATTATCACAAATATAAGGAAAATAATTTAATTATAAAATAAATTGTATGCATTACAGCAAACAGGTTCAGAAAACTTGGTATTAAAACAAGATGAACTTCAGCATATGAAGCATCATTCAAACTTAGATAACAATAGTGAAAATTCAGAAATAGAAAACATTAATCAATCTTCTGAGCTGTATAATAATGCAGAATGTCTAAAAAATATTTCAATCCCTACTGTACTAGAAAATGAAACTGTTTCTATCATCTATACGGATCAGGAATTAAATAATAGTACCTCAGAAATTTTATCATCCAATAATTTTATAGACGATAAAAAAAATGGAAGTACTTCTATAGCATCATTTCAAAAATTTCACGATGATATGAGTCCGAGCAGTAATAATCAGAACATACCTATACCAGAATATGACTATTCAAATTTAGAATCAAGCACTACAGCTATTTCTTTTCAAAAAGAACATCTTTTGCAAATGGCAAATGCAGTAGCAAATGTGCTAGAAGGTGAACAAACAATAGAGGAATCAACATTGAATAATTATGATTTGGTACAAAAAAATCAATTTTTAACATCTTGTTTAGAAGAACAAAAAAAAATGGTAAATCAATTGCATATGCAAGTTGGTCAATATGTAAGTATTATTGATATTTAAATAAAGTATTTGTTTATTTACTTAAAAACTAATGATTACATATGTATAAATAACAACATATATAGAATAGTAAAATATCTGAATTAGAAGCAATTATTGCAACTAAAAATGCTGAATTTGAAAGTCGATTTTTAAGAGAATTAAATCCTTTGAAAGAGCAAGTCCAATTAGATGCTCAGACAATAGGAATTTTGGTAGGAGAGAAAGCTGAATTGACTGCAACAAACTCTCAGTGTCAAACAACAATTAAAGAAAAAACTGGTAAGTTGTTTATCTAATAATTTTTTATGGTTGTAAATTTATTTATTATTCTTTTTAAATGTATCAGAGGAGTTAATTGAACTAACAGGAAAATTAAAAGCTTCTCATCAACAAATAGCTGAATTAGAAACACAATTATTACATTTTAAGAATAATACAGAAGATTTAACAAAAAAATTAGAACAGTCCCAAAAGAGTTATGAAGAGCTGGTTGAAAACTCAACCAAATTTCAGTATGTCAAAAATATTTTATATAAAAAAATGCTTTTTATATTGTTTTATTTATTTATTTATTGGATGATTTTAGAAAACAAATTGAAGATATGGAGTTGGAAACATCTGAATTGCATCAAAAACTTAATTTTAAAAATACTGAATTATTAAGTTTGCAGCAAGAATTACAAGAAAAGATTGCATTATTATCCTTGAGTGAACTTCAAATGCAACAAGTATGTATTTAATTTAGAAAAAAGTTTTAAAAATTTAATTAATTTATATATGTATTTACTTCATTTATATAATTTATATAGCTAGTAAATTCTCCACGTGAGGTTAGCTCACTGGAAACTCAACATCATACAGCAAAAGTTCTTGAACAACAATTATCACAAATGAAGGAAGCACTTGAAAGTGTAAGTGATGAAAAGAACGAAGTTAGTAAAAAATATCAAAGTTATGTTCAAGACTTAGATGAACGATATAAAAAAATTCTGAACGAGGTATAACAAAATGATTTATATAAATCAATTAATATTTATATTTGCATTATTACTTTCATTTTTAATGTTACTTATATTTACAGCTTGAAATTTCTAAAAAAATTATTACTGAATCTGAAATACGAGAACAAAGTTATATACAAAGACTAACAGAATTAGAACAACAGTTACAAAAAGATAAAGCAAAATTATTACAACCCGTAAAAGATCAAACTGAAAAAATAGAAATTTTAACGAAAAGTGTAGATAGTTTTGCCTTAGAAAAAGAAAACTTACTATCACTACTAAATGAAAAGGTATGTATAATAAAAAAATCCAAAATACCAAAAATCGCAGTAAATAATGGGGAGTGGGTGTCGTGATAGTGATTCTCAAATTTGATGAGATTATTGTTATAATCAGTTATAATCATATTACAATATATAATACAAAAAAAGTATTTATAACTAAAATGTATATGCCTCATATTTCTATATCATTTACAAGAAAAATAATTTCATTTATAATACTAATAGGATAACGAAATTGAATTTTTAAAAAAAGATTTGAAGGAATTACAAGATATCAGAGAACAGAGCAGAGAAGCTTATAAATTGGCTACAGCTTTGCAAAGTGAACAGCTTGGAGCTTCAAGAGCTGTCTCACAAAACCAACAATTAAAGACACAACTTGACGAAATGCATGATGCTTTCATTGCTTTGGTAAGACCTTAAATTTTTTTTTGTAAGTGTTGATAAAAATATTTTAATTAAAATTATGATTTGTAGAGTAATACAAAATTAGATTTGACAGAAAAACTACAGGCTGAACGTGCTATTGGTAAAAAATTAAATTCTCAGCTTAATGATGTGGAGCAAGAAGTGGAAGAATTAAAGAAGCAATTATCTACAAAAGATGCAATTTTAATTGAATGTGAAAAAGAAAAATTACAAGCAGCTCAAATTGAAGATCAAATTCAGCATTATCAAGCTCAATCTCATAGTGCGACTACTTTGCAACAAGAACTTCAAAAGGCTTTGGTAAGAACATTATAAATATACAAAATGCATTAGAAAAATTAAAAATTAAACAAAATAAAATTAATTTTATAATTAATTACGTTATAGACTACTATTGAAAGTTTAAAAAAAGAAAATCGTACGCTGCATTTAAAATTAGATTCTGCAAATAATACACAGAATATTACACAAGAAATTAACCAAATTGTTCCGGGTGAAACCACTGTGGATGGTGGTAATGAAAATATACAAGAATCTGAAAGTTATCCTTCTGACAGTAATATATCCGAAACACATTCTGCAGTATTATCTGAAAACAGTGTTATTCCAAGTATTCCAGAACCAATGAAAAAGCTTGAAAGCAGATTTAAAGAAACAATGGAGAAAGTTGCTGAGCTAACAGATGAAAAGCAAAGGCTTGAACATCTAGTCTTGCAATTGCAAGGAGAAACAGAAACGATAGGTACTTTTACTTATTATTTATCTGGAATTTCTTTAAAATGATTTGAATTTTTATTTAGGAGAGTACGTAACTTTATACCAAAAGCAACGTAGTATTCTTCAAGAAAAAGCTAGGAAAAAGGAGCTAACCTTTCGACAACTTCTGGAACAACGTAATCATCAGCAAGAGCAGTTACATAAATTAAAAATACTTGTTGCAGAATTATTAAAATCTAAAGATTTTCATTCAAATATTACTATTGCTACTGCAGTTGAAGAAAATGTATCTGCAACCAATAAAAGTAAGTGAATTGGTGCATGCATGCATCTGTATTAATATATTCAATTTTCAATTTGTGTTATATTATGTATTATATTTAATATAATTAATATTAGCATTAAAAGTTGAAGGTACAAGTGATAATATTGAAACAACGGATCCCCATGTACCTACGTTAGACGAAGCAATGCATAAAGAAGTTGAAACTAAAGTTCAGATTATGAACCTTTTAACAGAAATTAAAGACTGCAATGATAATGCATGTAGTTTAGAACCAAATTTTCATCCTTGTCCTTGGTGCTCTGGTAAATTAATTACAGTTTAGCGCTTAGTAAAATATAAGTACTGTTCTGCTAACAATAACAAATATGTTATTAAATGTATTATACAAATCTTGTATGAAAGTGCTAAGAGTATTGTAATAATTGTATATAGGTGCAAAGTTTTTTTAGCTTGCATATGTAACCTCATTGTAGTGTTTGTAAGAATTGAAATAATCACTTTTTTGCAAATTTGTATCAAAACAATATGTGTAATGGTAGCACTAATTATGAGAAAAGCATTCTCAAGATAAATAATTAAAAATTCGGTTTTTATTACATTGTAAAATTTGTAATTTTAAAAGTTTTATTGTTAGTTATGCAACTAATATATTTATAAAATAAGGCAAATTAAAAGAAAAGCTTTGTATAAACTATAATATTATCATTAAAATATTCAAATATATTTTATTCATAAGATAAATTAAGGTTTAATTATTTCCTTACCTTCCAATGCAATAATAGAAATAAATTGAATAATAATTCAAGCAGGGACTGAATACTTTAAGTTACACTCATTTATTGAGTTATTCCTTGTAAAAGGATTTTCTAATTAGTTTAAAAAATTAATAAACATGTACAATAAAAATAATGTTTTTTATATAGTATAAAATTTATTTTCGAGTATAATAATTTTTGACAAACTATACTCACAACAATTATTTTGTACAAATTATTAATTATGTTATCTAAAAATCTAACTGTCTTTTTTTTGAACGTTCTTAATTATAAGTTCAGTCTAGATTGCAGTTATTTATTAGCTTTTAATTTAATAACCAATAAATAATCAAAAATATTAGTCTATACTGAAATAAAAAAAATATTTTATAAAAATAAGGTATTGGATTACGGACATGCCCTTGTACCAACATAACATCACGTCTTTATAAAAATCTTATATCTGTACATATGTAATGTAAAAATTTATATATATATATATACTGAATCTCTTTCAATTTCAAGTGCTAAACTTAAAATATATTTTATAACAAATGATTCTTACAAAAAATGATACTATGAAATTGTACTAAAAAGGATAGATCGTGTTAAAAACACGTTCAAATTAAATATTTTAAGAAACCTTTATATTAATTATCGTTTTCTCAAGCAAATTTATCGTTCGAGAAGGATATATTAGGTATCGTAATTTCGGCACTTTGATTTTGTACAACTATATTGAAATCCGAAGATAAACTACTTAAAGTCGACACCGTTCCATCAGAATTAGTATTCGACAACCGATTCGGTGTAGATGTTCTGCCTTTAACAAGCACTGATCGTTCGGTGCTTTTATTTGCGTGTTTTATAGATATTGAAGAGACATCGCTTATCTGAGATAACTCATGACCTGCGCCGTCTTGATGTTTCTTAGTGGGAGAAACTAATTTTGCACCTGTATTAACCGGAGTAACGTCTGAGCTAGAGGAAGAACCAAGAGCGCTTGCCTCACGGGTCTTCTTTAGCGTAGGGATGGCCCAGCCGAGACCCCACTTTTTCAGAGCTAGCTCCATTTCTTCGGGGGATGATGGACATTTAAATAAATTTTTTTCGGACGATTGATTACTTGTGATTTCAGCTACACCAGATAACACGGAAAAACTTGCAGAACTTGTTGAAGAAAACTGGCCTTTATCTTTTTCTGGTTCTTCAGTTTGGCTATGCCGTTGTACAGGCGTCACAGATATAGATTTACTTTCTTCTCGTATTTCACTTATCATCATTTGTTCAATTGTGTCGTCCAGCAGAGAATGTACTTCAGAAATTTGACTGATTCTACATTCATAATTAGAACCCGCATTACTGAAACTTTGCTGTAATTGATCAATGTGTACATCGGATAATGTATACATTGAGTCCGAACATTCACTTTTTTTAGATTCGCTTTTTAACACCTCTTTTTTCTCCAACGAATCTAAGGTCATTTCCGTAGACTTTTTGGAAGATTTCTCTATACTTTTTGTAGTTGATTTATTTGATAAATTGAGAGAACCTTGAGGTGATTGATATAAAGGAAACGGGCATACGCGTACAGACGGTTTAGATTCGGTAGATTTAACATCGACTTTTTTACTCGGAGACGATTTCGGAGTTTGCGTTGTTTCAACTACTAGTAATTTTCTTCGACACTTGGTAGAAGGACTTCTGCTACTAATTTGACTTTTATTAACAGTATCTGGTGTATCGAATTCAACTATTGTAGATAACTCGTGCACTGGAGAAGCAATATTTTGTCTGCAAAGTGAAAATATATCATATAAATAAGTTTTATAAACAAAATAATTTAAAACATATAATCTATTTTAATATCAAAGGAAAAATTCAACATTCAATCAGAAACTGTTTTTTTTTTAATTTTTAATGAATAATTTGGTACAAGAATCATTATTAATTTCTTAATATAAGAAATAAATAAATAAATATTTTATTTATTTCATTCTATTATTGTGAATTATAAAAATTCAGTTGAAGTTTTAAAAGCATTAACTTTTATTTACATCCAGATAATTTGATATTAACTCATTACATTTAATTTTCAACTAATATTTTTCAAGAACTTTTTATTTTAGTATAAAACTTTTGAAAAGTATTTAAGGCTTTAAAATGATTGTTGTTAATAAGTATTTAAAGAAAAACATATATACCTGTAAGGCCCATTTATTAAAGTAACAGGAGGCCTTCCCCTACCATTTGCGCCACCTTTCGTCCTTTGAATTTTCGGTATGCCGGCAAGCAAAGGAATATAATCCGAAGCATTCATCTATATAAAATATTTTAAAAAACGAAGAATGTAGTTCAAGATTTATAAACATAAATCATAAATCAACTGTAATTCACAATAAGGTTGTCATTTTACCTCTGAATTTGCGAATTGGTTGGTATCCTCGTTAGAAACATTATTCTGACTCGTCTCTCCAGAATCTTTTACCGCCATTTGACTTAATTTTAAAAGAGAATCATCAGAATTTTTTACGCTATCAACAGGTATTGATTTATTTATGCTTTTACTTTGTTCAAGAATCTCCTGAGACAACTTCTCGACCATGTCACAATTCTGATTGCTTGTATTTGTTGTCGTTTCCACCGTTGGAGTTTCCGACGAATTCTTCGATCGGCAACTGTCCTTTACTTCGGTACTCTTGGATAGCTGGGGAGGTCGAAATCGGCCAAGCTTAATTTGAACCTTCTCGTCACTCACGATCGTCGGTTTCGCAGTTCCAATAGTTCCTGTTACGATTGCTATACCTTTGGCCGCTTCCGCATCAATCTCGACACTGCCACTGGTCGTCGTATCTTTAGAAAAGTCAAAACTTAATGAGGGTGATTTTTCTATCGTATTATAAGGTACTATAGATTTTGGAAACTCAATTTCTTGACCAGATATAATTGTTTTAGACTCCAGTAAAGTCCTCCTTAACTGAGCGTAAATAGCTTCGACGTTTTTTACAACTTTGCCCACATCGCCATTAGCTGAACTTTGAGAATTCGCAATAATTTGACTCGCTGAGTTTGAATCATCATTTGTTACAACTGATACCTCGAAACCTGATAACAAATATTAAAGAAAAAATTATTTAATGTAAAAAAAATATCTGCAAATTTAACTTTGTTAAAATTTTCAATGCATATTAGCATACTACTTAATGTGAATTAATTATACTGCATTTAATAGTTAATAATAATGTAGATATAATATATCCTCTCTCTCTCTCTCTCTCTCTCTCTCTCTCTGTGTGTGTGTGTGTGTGTGTGTGTGTGTGTGTGTGTGTGTGTGTGTGTGTGTGTGTATTTATACAATTCAATGTTTGAGCTTAAAATTTCAAGCCAAAAGGTTCAATTGTATTCTAGATATGAGATTTTTAGTTATAAATTAAAGTACAAACAAATCTATACATGCTAAGATATAGACAGGCCTAGAAAATAGCATAAAGTAAGATGGCAATGTGATTCTAAGTGGAAACTTATTTATGGAATAGAACAGTGATTAAACTGTTCACAAAGGTAAAATATAAGACGAAAATAATATATATTAATCTAGTCAATCCTTTGAACATTTCATCAAGCATTTTATATGACTAAATTTTCTTGATAAGACTAAATAATTGACTAATGAATCTTTAAGACTAAATGTTGTTTGTTTTTATTTCTAGTTTAGTATTACAGGATGATTCTCTATATATTATTATAAAAAATGGAGGTAAAAACTTTAATAATATTATTTTATCAACACTTTTGCATAACTAAAAATACTATGTTTTAAATTTATAAAAATTAAAATAAAATCGGTGCGTTTATAGTAAAAAATTATATCATCTTAATGAATTGAAGTAAATAAATAAATTGATTTTAATAAATTCACCTTTTTGCTCATTGCGAACTTTTTCAATCAAATCCGTCAATGAAGCTATTCTCTCCATGCAGCCAGTTTGTAAATCTTCAAGCTTTTTCAATACTTCAGGACAATTTTTCGCCGCGTAAACTTGTGTGTCCTCTATTTTCTCATGAAACAACTTACAAGCTGGATTTTTGCAAATACATGATTTGTTCTTAGGCATTAATTGTGTTACTACTGGCCTGTCTTTTATTGTTGAAAACGTCGTCCGAGTACTTCTCGAAGTTTGACTGGAGCCTGGTTTCGTCTGAGTATTTGTGAACGATGTATATTTTAAACTTTTACAAACTTTATTGGATTTAGGTATATTAGAAGGTAGCCTCATTGTGCGTGGTGATGGTGTTTCTGGAGAAGATACTGGACTTACTTCCATTCTTTGATTCTTGAGAGTTTCATTTGCGGACGAGTCAAGAAGTTCCAGAATTGTTGTACTACTGTTTATTGCACTGAGTAACGCCCCGGGCGTTGCTGTTGGAGGGCTGGCATACGTCGTCGACGTATCTGAGTTATCCGGTAATTTTTTGATGATTCGTTTAGTAGCTGGAGCTCGAAATCTACGATGAAACTTAGTATTTAAATTTTCTGCGGTAGAATTAAGTTGAGAACTTTCCGTACTGGAATTAATTGAAACTTGAGTACATTGTGATTTGTACTTCTTCCCCTCAACATGAGTCTCTTGTTGTTTTTTTTGGACTTGTAAGTGAGTTTTTTTTGGACTACATTGTCGCGAGGGAGGAGCAGATCTTGAAAGTTTTTTAACAGGAGAGCTTGTTCTGCTACCAGGTAAAGACAAAGGTTTGTTAATAGAAATAGGTGATAATTTTTTCGAAGCAACTTCCGTTTTCCTCTTTTTCGGTAAAAATGTGATTTCTTTTCTATTTGGGTCAATAACTAATTCAAAGGATTGATTTCCAGTATTTTGATCAAACGAAATTTTGACAGGTGTGTTCGTGCTTGAACACCGCGATGATTTTACAGACGATACTGCTAATCCATCTTTTGAAATTTTCACACTACTTTCTCGTTCTTTAGGAATGACGGTTATTTCTTTTTTGCCAACATCTACTAGTAAATCAGTAGTAGTGGACGAATCACTACTAATATTGTTCCTAGTTTCCATAATTTTCGGAGTTATTATTTTAACTACTGGTTCTAATGGAGTAGATGTTGGATGTTTGATTTGGTCTTCTACAATTTCAACTTGAATTTCTTGATCCCTAGTGGTTACCGTACTTCGTGCAGGTAACTTTTTTGATAAAACCCTTCCAGGCGTCTGAATGTTTTTTACTTTTTTAATTTTATTAACTGTTTTTTGGGCTGTCTTAGTATCATCACCATTGGCTGTATTAATGACTTGACTTGGAGTTGCTTCTGGTTTAACAATATTTTCCTCAATCTTTTTATTAACAAGCTTTTCTTGACTATTTGAAGTAGATGATGAGTGAAAAAGAGATTTTACACTAGCATTAAATACGCAATCTGGTAAATTAGTTCCATATTCTTGAAGAAGTTTTCGTTTTAATTTATCAACCTTTGTTAAGAGTTCAAATATATTTAATTTATGAATGTAGCTTCCATCCTCTTCTGATTGGCTTTCTTCTGTTTCTGGTCCATCAACATATGGAGATTCTCTCCAAACAGTAGCTGGTGCAGTCTGAGAATGTATATAATCCCGAGGTGTTATAGTTATTGGTCTTTCTACCTGAAAATTGTTGGAAGTTGGATTTCGAGAAGAAGATAAAATATTCTGAAAAACTCTATCCATCTTCTTTTGACGTTTTAATTGCTTTTCAGCTAGAACAGATGGTGGAAGTACTGGTTTATTCTAAAAACATGAAATAAATTACAATAAACACTAAAATATATATTCAATTATGTTTCTGAACTAAAGAAAATTGAGGTTTACGATGTTTTATTGAAAATTTTCCTAATTTGATAGCCTTAAGTCTTTGTGAAAAGTTATAAATACTTTGTTTCGACACACACCGTAGACCTCTACTACTAATCAGTAATGAAGAAAATTTATAACTTACTGCAGCACTCGATACTTGATTCGCCTTTAATTTTCTTTCTTCCTTGGAAAGCTGATCCATTTGTTTCAATAGTGCTTCATAATCTCTTCTAATTTTTTCTCTAAGAATAGCATCTTGACTTCGATGTTTTGAATGTTCCTTCTGATTTGCAAGAAATGCATTTGTTTGACTTTCCTTTTTTTTAATCTCTTCAGCTAATTCATCAGCACTCTAATAAATAAAAAAATTTTTTTTTTCTTTTTTATGTTAGAATAAAAAATTATATCCTTATATGTTAAAATAAAATATTGCAAATTGTAAAATCATAATTGAAAAATTATAACTGAATAATCAATAAGTATTACAAACCTTATTTTTACTATTCATTTTTTCAACTAAACCTGATGGTGTATTATAATTATTTCTTTGTCGTGTGTTGTGGTCATATAAATTAATTTTACTTTTAGCAGATGTATCATATGTTGAAGTTTTTGTAATTGTTCTAGTTTTGAAAGCATTATCAGAAAAATATGTAGAATCACTACTTATAGTTGATGATGCAGTGACGGTGTCACTTAAATCAGAGGAACTGCTATTTTGATAATGCTCTTTACTGCAACTGTATTCATTTGCAATAAATAATATTAAAATACATATTTTATTTCTAATACACACACACACACACACACACACACACACACACACACACACACACACACACACACACACACACACAAATACACAAAAAATCTAACTGATTTATTTCTACCTATTAAGCTTTTCCAGTTTATCAGACATTATACTTGTTACAGGTACTATTTTTCGAGGTTCATTGTCATCAGATTCAGAAATAT